>JAGVSQ010011252.1:1183-12365 GCA_022683975.1 Rhyacophila evoluta | reverse complement strand
AGATTTTAATCTTTAAAATATGTGTGCATAAAAAATTAACTCACTAATGAAAGGGTTAATAGACACGCTATACAAAAAAACCGACGCAAAGCATGTCCCTCAAAATTATCACTAATAGCGAGAGCACAGCATCCAAAGTCTTAATGTTTTAATGACATTTTTACCGATAGTATGAGTCTTAATATTGTTAAATAATTTTTTATTAGTCTTGTGGAAAATCTATGCTTATATAGAGATGTTCTACTTTACAATTCTAGATAGATTTATCTTCAAAAAAATTAAATTTCGGCTGACACATACTCAACCCAAAATAAGTAACTTTAAAGTAAAACAAAAAAATACATAAATGTATTGTATGAATATAATTATTGACTGTCAGCTGTATGACTCGAGGTAAATTACTTAATTGTATTCAAGTTTTTAAGCTTTAAATTTCATAATTGTATGCTGATATGGAAGATCTCTTTATTTCCATCTCATTTCTGCATAATTTCAAGACATCCTATTAAGACACAATGAATGTTAATTATAGTAACCTAATAACGTAAAATAAGCACGTTGACATCTTGATTGTCTGTTTGTTATACTATTCATTAAAGTGGAAAAATCACGTACAAATATGTTTTGCTTTATGTTCAGTCTTAGAATGAGTATTGAAATGTATTTATAATTCATGATACATTTGATTTAACAGCAACAAATGATGATAAATATAATTGCTCTGATAATAGCTTGATTTTGGCAATGTGGTGCATACCTAATATTTGAGTTATCTATTACAATAATGATAGATATTTAAACTTAAACTGATAAGGAATGCGATACTATTTTTTTTTTTATATTAACTCTCCCAAAGTATATTCAACAGGAAAAATATCCAATAAAAAATAAACAGGATAATCAGAAAATGAATTTTATAGAACAGTAGTTAGACACTTTTATTCATTTTAATTTATAACATAGAGTCTTTTTGATTAACCATTAAAAATAAGGCTGAGTTTTTATGGTTATTATTTTTAACGATGTCTAAATTTAATGTCTACAACATAGTGGTTTATTTTGAGAGAGATTCTAACAATAATTAGTTGCCAGCTACTTGCTCAACCCATCTAGCATAAAGTCCTGCATTTTTCAAAATTTCAATTCGAATTGACCAGATGATTGTTAAAACACCCTATAAGGAACAAAACAAAAAACACTTTTAGTATGGTAAAATATTTTATTAAATGATAAACCTCGTCATCATTTAATAAAATATTTAAATACGAATATGACATAATTTTTTTATTTATAAATATTTGCACAGTAGTGTATATTTTCTAAACAAGTTAAGTCCATAGGAAAACAGAAATATAAAATAAAACATTAAATGGATAAATTATACTTTAAGCCAGTGGTTTGCAAACTTTTCCGAGTCGCAGCGCTATTTTTGATTTTCTCACGGCACCCTACCTCAAGGTTCGCTCTGTTTTAGTATTTAAGATTCCTACATTTGTACATTGTAGTTTTTTGGGTCTCGCACTATTTTAAGATATCTACTATCGTACTTAGAATTCGAAATTCGCCTTGAAATTTTTTTCATAATTCAAAAACAAACACCAATTTCTGTTTTGTAATCGTTAGTTGTACCCCCTACGGTTTCTCGTTTTTTGTAGCTCTCACGCTATCTAAAAAATATATTATGAAATATGGGAGACCGTGACGTTGTTACAGAAGTAGCATAGCACACACTTTGGGAATCCCTACCTTAAACGATTTAAGTTGTGAATTCTGCAAAGAAATGTTACATTCGGCCATTTATTATCAATTATTGACAATCTATCAGCTCAAAATTGACATCATTTGTCTAAAATGGTCAGTTCAAGAACAGTACCAACCCTCGAAAAACAAATTGGATTAAAGTTTTATTCGTCACGTCATGATTTTGTTTAATTTTATTCTAATACTTAAAGTTAATACCTTTTCAAACAAAAGCTTTAATTTAAAAAGCATTCAAAATCTAAGACCACCTTACTAATCTCGATGGGGTTTAAAAAATATGTACTTTGATTTATCTACACAAGCTGTACTAAAATCAATTTTCTGACATTTACCGAATATTCATTTCGTGGATATGTCTGATTTTTTTTCTTATCATCTTCAATGTAGCATTATTTATCAATATTTTTTACTATCTACAAGTATCCAATATATCAGTCTGTCCATCTGCTTACACATTAATATATGATCTGAAAGGTTTACTATGCACTCTATAAGCCCCAAAAGATAAGAGAAATAATATTAGAAAGAAACATATTTACTACATATCTCGAATACAAGACTTGACCAAATTTTATTTTTATTTTAACATTTCCGGGTAAATGAAACTGAAAGGGGAACATATGGGTCTACACAATGTAAAGATATCCGCTCTGAAAGTAGACTATATGGATCTCCGCAATGTGAAGATATATCTTGACAGATTATATTTAATGGGAATTGGTTGTCAAACATTTGCTCAAGCTAATGGACATCCAGTCTTGCATTTTTAGATATTTTCTAAATCCAGCAGATGTGGGTACTGAATCCGCATTCCTTGGATCCGAGATGCACACACTAATCTGTCAGCTACTGACCAACCGAATTTGGCAGTAACTCTTGTAGTCTAGACACACAGAAGAGGTAACGGTATTTTTTTTGTGCCAAGGAAGGATTTAATTCAGTTTGCAGGGATTCAAAATCTACCTAGATATAAAAAATATTTTTTATGCTTGACTTCCACATAGGATACTTCATAAAAGGCTGATATTCTAGGCCCCAAAGCTGACAAATAATATTAAGAAAAAATAGTCGTTATTATTTATGTTATTTTAAGTGTTGAAAACATTAATGTTTTTAGTTTAGAGCATTTAGAACACAATTTATGATGTATGACTTCATATAATCAGTGATTACTATGAATCACAAATTTTCTGTGATTTAAACATTCTAATTAAACAATTTAACGTAAAAGAATTAAAAGTTTTATCAAAAATGTGTTGACTTTTATAAAATAAAAAACAATTATATCTCAAATTGGCAATGAAATTATTTATATTGGTAAGTTTTTGATCAAATTATTACTATACTAGCCGGAATCCTGCAGTACCTATCTGCTATATATTCTCCTAGACCAGGGGTTGGTAAGCTACAGTACGCATGCCAAATTCGGCCTGCGTGTTTAGCAAAATACTATAAAGAAATGGATTTAACCGAATTTTAAAAATATCTATCGGAAGATAAATACGGTAAAATAAAATTGTATACACAGGGATTTATATCCGTATTTGGAAGTACTGGAAGTGAAGTATGTAAAATTGCTATATAGATCGTTTATGAACAGCTAGCAAATACGTACTAACTTTGAAGTTTAGTATGATGAAATAATATCTCAGAAAAAATAATTACATTTATCGCATTTGTACAAAATTTAAGGTGTTCTATAATAAGTTAATTAGAAATATTAATGTTATGTAAATATATGATTTCCCAATAAAAAAAAATTGAACCTGTTGATCCATGAATATGAAGCCATATAAAAATATCTTCAAGTTTGCTACTTGTCGCATCGAGCTAAAAAATTTCACAATCTCACCCTTTCCAAAGAACATTTGTCGACCCCTGTCGTAGACTAAGAGTCAACATCAATCTATCTTGTATAGGTTACGGCAATAAAAAATAAATAAGGTCAACTTAAATCGACCCGACGTGACATAAAATACAACATGATTTCATTTATCGTATCAGTCTACTTATATACACTACTCCAGTAAATTATTTATAATAATTTATTAGTCGTTGATGGATAATATCACATATTTAAAACCAACAATTCAAGAGTTATACTTCATACAACTCCTGGTAGATGGTCGAGATATTTTAAGCATATGTCATTTGGGATGATTAACAATGTTGTATTAGCTTGTAGCTTAAGAAACATATTTTTACACCAAACACTGTGGGTGAGGTGAACTTGTCTGCGGCATTAAAGTAGCTAGCAGTGGGGTATCTGAAGCTGGCTCGTAAGTCAAAATTTAGCTTACAACTCAAAGATAAAAATTGGCCAATGACTCGTATCTGTAAAAACTTGTTACTTGAGACACTCAAGGTACCACCACTTAATAAAGATTGAGCATCTCAATAAATTGGATACAATGGCTGTAGAAATAATACACTTTCTTTGAAGAGGCTCCACCTTTAACGTTTAAATAACTGGATGGAGTGAAAAGCGATCAGCAATGTCTTAATTGGCATAACAGCATTTAAGTTAGACAGAGGAGAAGGAATTATACACTTACGGTAAATGACCTAGTTATTTTAATAATATGATTTCAATTCATGCAAATATTTCACTTATTTGTGATAGGCAAATCAGTTATCTATTCGATATTGAGGTGTGTTCATTGACTTAAAGACTAATCAATAGTTAGCACTATTGTAACTATGCTAGCTTTAAATTCATTACCATCAGAACACTTGAAATGATAAATTTTATCTTATTTTTTATCTTTATTACCATGCCGATGAGATCAAATGGATTATTTTTATTATGATAGATAATAGCAATAACCATAATTTACGTCAAAAAGTTAAAAAGTCAATAAGAATTCTGAATCATACAGAATATACCGTCTAAGAGAAGAAAATTGTCTTTTGCAGTCAATGGTATAACGTTAGAAAAATCAATTTCAAATTGAAATGATACAGGCAACAGCTGAAAATATTGATTCCCAATATATATTTGATTTTGTCAACTAGTACATATTTTACAATGGCAAGGAAGACACCCCAGAAGACTAGAGGTTAAAATTTCCTGGATATTTTTTGTTCCCGGGATACAGGAAATTTAAAATCATATATTGACAGCTAAATAAACCGAGAAAAATAAGTAAATTCAATAAGTTACAGTAAACAACAAAGTGAAATAGCTCTATTTTCACAATACTGTATACTATCACAAAAATGTAATTTAACCAACAGACAAATTAAAATAATAAATGAAGGACCCAAAGAATTTGCTATGTACTAAAGTAAAAAGTTTAAGTTTAAAAAGTCTGGTGATGATAACCAGGGAGTCTGAAAAATATAATAATAATCTAACAAATAAAAGCTTTTCATATATCAAATGTAAAGTCCTTACCCAAGCTGGAAGTTCGTCCACTCTAGCCAAGACGATATCCTTATCGGATGCCATGGCCGAAGCCTTGGCAATTGTCCTCCTGAGATTGCTCTCTTCCCGCCATTGGTCACGCAGCGCTGACAGAATCAGAGGACAGATGAACCATGCCACTGACCAATTCATATAACCCACAAAATATACCGTGCCCACAACGCATACCTGTAATAAAATACATCAGCTATTTATATAAGACTTTATTTAAGAGTGAGTTCTAAGACACTATCTTACAGTAAGCAAACGTTAAATCACCTACTCGATAATGCTAAAGACTACTTAGTTTCATGACAGATCACATAAAAAATTTTCATGTAGGTGTTTTTTTGCTATATCAAAATTGCCCATGGCTACTGTTGAACAAACATTTTCTTTTCAGGCAACAGATAGAGAAACCAGCTGAGGATATAATTGGCATTCTATAATTCTCTTCATAAGCAACTGTCTATATATCTAAAATCAAACAAAGGAGCTTGGAGGCAAAGCCAGCATATTCAAATACGAACTGAGAAGTTCATTGCCAATGTCAAATTAGTTATTTATTATCTCCAATCTATCATTTCTACCATCTCTCAATGATCCATTTTTTAATGCACATCATTCAGCTCTGTAGACTAGCACAAACATGACATAAATTGCAATAGCTATTACATATTATTCAAGGCATAGGAAAAGAAAATAACATTCAATCCAAGAAGTATGGAGTGTATTGAACTCTTTAAAAAATTGGCCAATAGTCATTGGTAAATGTCATGTCATTTTCAAGAAACTAGTAAAAATTAATTGCGAAATCAAAAGGAATGAATTACCTGAAAAATCTGACCAGTGCATAAATCATTCACCCAATATTTGATTCAATTGAGCCAATATAAAAATGTTGCAAATCATATATGGTAACCAAAAAGTAACAGGTTTTTATTATTGTTAATTGGCTGTGCAAATTTAAAATTTTGCACATTTGCCATACTCGTGAATCATATTTCAGAAAACATTCTTGATTCTTATGTACACATACTAATTCGAAGCAATTTATCTGAGTATCATTTTATGTTTCATATTTTTTTTTAGAAATGATTCACAACTGCATACAATGATTTGTGTATCATATTTAGCTTGAATTATTTCTAAATTAAACAAACACAAATCACATTTTTTAATTACATTAATAGCCTTACGAAATTTAAAAAAAATAAGCATGTGTGAGAATTGTGAACATGATGTGTTTAAATTTGGAATGATGGTGTGATTTGTTGTTTGACCTGAGATTTTGAAGGTCATTTCTTTAGATCAAAACAATTCATTCTACAATATATTGATATCATAATATAATTCAATTTATGTATAAGCCGGTTAAAACCAATTACTCTATATATTTTTCTATGAAGGGTATAAAAAGTGAAGAGTAAGAAAAACTAAAATTTATATTTGAATTTGGAATTCTTTTAATTTTAAAATTCCACATATTTCCTATATACATATTCATTCAATTTGGAATTCTCTGTGAATTTTTTAGAATTTGAAATTATATTCATAAGAAAGAATTTCGAATTTCATTATACAATGCCTATTTCAAACCCTAATTTTCTGATGATGAGTGATTTACAACTATGCACGCTTATAACGAAGAAACATTTTATACAACAAAATACTATAAGCTTACCTTTTTTGCTATTGTGTAAATAAGAGATAATATTCCAGAATTTCTGGCCACATTTTTGGAAGGACACTCCTCCTCACATGGCTTGCTAGAGGCCACCATTTCTGCGGGATCAGACTGAAAAATAATCGAATACAGTTTACACAGACTGTAGATACTATAAAGACAAAATATCTACCATTTACTGCATGCTCTGTTACAATGGATTAAAATTAAGAGCTAGTGCACATTTATAACATTGAAAAAATTATATTTACACAGTGATATGATATAAACCAGTGATTGTTTTACTTTTTATGTTTAACAGGGCAGTAACGGATGCGGACATTCTACATTATACATATAAAATAATATAATTGAAAAATAACTGACAACTTGTTACATTTACAAATTTATATAGTTTGTGTTATTTAGTTGTTTACTTAAAGTTTATTCTTTTGATTTAGACCAGTATTTCTCAAGCCGTTTATTATTCCATTAAAATAGTATTCATATCTCTGGCAATCCCAACATATTAAATATTATACTCAATTCACTGGTAATTTTTGAGTTATCTACAATAAATATGGATGTTGTTGACTTTTTATATACTTTCCACTACGAAATTGTTATTTTTTTTTACTACCTATAATAAATTAATTAGATATATCACTGTTTTCGTTGACTAATAGTAGCTTTAATATTTCTAAAAAAATAAAAATTGAGTTATGGTGTTATTGTATCCAATGAATATTATCTTGAACATAATATGAATATAAATGTTACTTAAATACACCTATACATGCATTTTGCTTATTATTAGCTATTTACAACATTCTAATGGAACTCAGTTGAGAAACACTGGTTTATATAATGACAATTGAAATATTCCCCCTATGTCATGTAAAAATAATATGATCATGTAGCCATGTTTCAAGGGTGAAAGAGACCCAGGTACCCAAGAAGCCTCTTCACAACCCATTGGATGGGATAGGTGAATGAATCTAAACTGAGATTACTGAACCACATAAAAAGAAATGTAAGATCCTTGTATCTATAGCAGGGTTTCCCAACCGCCGGTTCGCGAATGGTTATCATTAGAAACAGGTGCACTGCAAGTTTAGTGTTTATATTGTAATTTTTATTCTTAATATAATGTATATCATAAATAGAAGAATATCCCCAAGTTTCAAAAGCATTAATTTATTATTCGCAGATTCGACTACTTATCATGTGATAAGACTTGTTCGGCCATCTCAATAATGAAACCTAAGTTGAGAAACCAGTTGGATATCAATGCAGCGCCTCATCTCTCCGAAATAACATTTAAGCTACGTTTATCAACTACTCCAACAAAGATGCAATTTTCAGATTTATTTTTAAAACTGAATACAGAGTTTCTGATCATTTTAATGAACAACCAATTTTTGTTATATTCATGTTATATTTATCTTTGTATTCGCAATAAGACCGTTATTTATTTGTTATGTTTAACTATTATAATATAGATCAAAAACTAATAAACAAAATACATCACAGATAATAGTTTTTATTTCATAGACCGAAATATTTCTCTATTTTCACGGGTCAAAGGCATAAAAAGGTTGGGAAAAGCTGATCTATAGCGGTAGCTTGTGGCTAGAACCCATGTTAGACTGTAATCACTTGATAAATTTTAATCTGTCCACAGGATTTAAACCCACTTTCATAGTTTTCTATACAACTAAATCATATAGGTAATTATTGAATTGTCCATTTATAATATCGTTTCTAAATAGAGGTCATTTAAAGAATTATTTTTAAATCGATCAATTTATGTAACTGTGCCCAATTGTAATAATTATTAGACATAGTGAAGAGAGATGACTTAATTAGTGCTTGACGTTGGTGATCTGATGGTACAATAATATAGTAATTGTGTGGTTGGTGATATGGTGGTTTTGCGATATATGTTGACAGTACGGTAGGTGATTATGTTGCGGTAATATATTAACCATATGATGTAATTTCATGATAAACATTATCAAAAAAAAGAATAGTAACATTTTACAAAAATATATATATTTGTGTATATAACTGATAGAAATAAGATATTTGTATAAACATTTATTTATTTCACGCGCACGTCTTCATGCAAAAATTACAAAAATCGCATTTTATATATAAGTTAAAAAATTAATTGACAATTCAAATGTATACGATACTGAGAAACAAATTAATATTGATTGTCATATTGTAAGATTGGAATCTTGACTGCTGTTTCTAGTTACAAGTCCATCATAAAAATATATATCCTGTTAATGATACATAGTGCTCATAAATACATATTGGGTGTTTCAGTCACCATTTCTAGTCCAAGATGGGACATATGGCACAGCTGACGATATCTTGAAAGATTATTGATAAGGACAGGTTGTTAGCCTGTGCTCAAACTATATTGAATCATATCTTGCAACACAATACAAATGAAAAAAAATAGATGCGAGCCAATAATTCGAAATGGTCCACCTCTGATAGGAGCGGTGAGAATGTCCATATTTCATTATCAATTAAATAAAAATTGATATAAAGGTATAATACAATCAATAAAAATCGTGCGGCATGTTAAGTTTTGTGTGATATAATATATTAATAATATTTGCATACTTTAGAACACGTAACAAAGTCAAAAACTAAATAAATATGTAGGCGAGTTGATAACTCTGGTATTGGCAATTTGAAAAAATCTCCTAATACGGTGTTTTTTTTTTCAATTATATATTTGCTTTAAAATAGGCGCTGATAATATTATAGAATTATAAATTTATATTGGATTGTATCTACAGAGCAAATGCCAGTTAAATTCGCAAACACGCCGCAAACGGGCGTAACGACTCTAATATTACAACATCGCTGACAACACAATACAAAAACAAATCAACAAAAGGTCACCTACCATCGCTATGGAATCAAATGCACTGGGAATTAGGTAAACAACTACAAAAATATCAACAAAAAACGCTCATTAACGAGCAATTTACAAGACTACCGTGCACTAGCAACCCGACGAAAATACCTAACGTGTGGGTGCAGAAGAAATGCGTGATATTTTCACCAAACTATTTTAATTTTAGACGTCGAGTCGTGTAGTTATATTATGCGTTATAAAAAAATATACGTATTCATGCCGCGCCCGCAACTTCGCGATCTACGCAGGACAAATGTTATATTATACAAAAGCAGGCATGTGCGGACGAGAACGTTTGGAAAATAAAACCTTGTATCGCCGCGGATTAGATCATCGAAGAAGTTGTATTTTTTTAATTGAAATGTTACCAACTTCGTATTTTGACGTGATTGTCAGTGTGCAGCATTTATTTGACGTTTGCGACTTGTTTTAAAATCGTGTGTCTGACATCTGTGTGAAATTATTTAGACTACAATTAATTTTGAATTGTACAGCTGTTACCATAGAAGCAAACCATATTTTTAAATTTGGATTTTTCTTTACCTGAATTTCCATACATAATGATATGCTCACATTATCAAAATTGCTATCATCTCTACATTTAATGTAAATATACCATTATAAAAGTACTCTAAAAAAGACTTTCCCGTTATGATTATTACGTCGCGTGTATCAAATTAATTTATTTATTGGTCAATACAAAAATTTGTCAATATTTTGCCGAAAATATTAATAATTTCAAAACATCATTCGTTCACAACCATGCCTGTAATATTTGACAATGATAATTAAATATATCGATATATTGACAATTTAACGGAACTATATACATCATATAAATAATCCGGATATTAACAATGTTATCAATTACTGGTAATTAATAGTAGGTACATTTCAATGAGTAATCGATTCAGATCATTGCTAATTCTCTCAATGTTCACAAATAAAACAAAAATCAGAAGGCGAGGCGTATATTATGTTATATTAGTTTTTATAATTAATTTATCTCTCGACTATATATTGACACAAAATTAATTCTTAATTTATTCAAAAACAATGATTCTTGTAATTTAATCAATATTAATATTAATCAAACGATCCCATCGATGGGAATGGGATGGTTTTGAATGTAAATAATTTTCCTTACTCCCCTCCGAACGGTAACTCTTTCTTCAGATGCTTTATTATTCCTATTGTCACGTTTTGGAAATAATTATTAATTTCAAGACAAAAGCTTTTATTTATTCATTTCGGACGTTGTATTTTACGAATAAAACTATAAAATTTGAAATGTAACCAATAAACCAGTGAAAAATTGATGCATTTATGTTTTAACTTAATTTTGTACGGGCGCATGGGTAGCGTGGCCGAGCGGTCTAAGGCGCTGGTTTTAGGCACCAGTCTCTTC
>JAGVSQ010011251.1:0-12365 GCA_022683975.1 Rhyacophila evoluta | reverse complement strand
GAATTTAAAATCAATTTCCATCAAGCACCATCAGTCGAAAATATTAATTATAGAGTTTAATATTGAGATATATTTCAATAAATGAATCGTTGTTGCGCTCAGAGCTCGCCATTTTAGCTTAACGAACATTACATAATCGTTATCTTCTTAAAGATTTGTCCATCTAAGCAGTTATTACAAATAAAATAATCTATATTTATTGGAATTAATAGGGTGTACATTATAGTGTCGTTAATATAAGTTGTTGATCAGTTTAATACGTGGATTGGTATGTTAGGGTTTGGATGTTACTGTTAAGAAATGACACCCGTATAACATTGTATCAAATTAAACAACGGATTCTTTGTGATTACCGCAGATATACGTGCATTTTTTAAGCATTCGATAGACAAAAAATTCAAACCAACTCATTGTTGTCAACCAACGTTTGAATCAAATTTAGTTTATTCTGTCAATTTAAGATATTTTCCTATTTTACCAAATAAAATGAATATCTTTTTTTTATGTGTGAAGAATTTAAAATTTAAAAAATCTACCACTAAACAGTTCACTGAAAATTCGTATTTCTTTTGAAAGATCAATATATCATATTTGCATGGGAAGATGTTATACAGATCAGTGTCGAGCGGTAACTTCTAAATTAGACCATGTAGTCGGATTTTTTTTGTTTAGATGTAATTTTATTCCTTCTTACAAAAAGTTATCATAAGTGTGTTTTCAATTTAAAAATTAAAATTGATTACTTTAAAGAAAATTTTTGTTTTCAAAATGAAGCTAATAATGTAACAATTAAAAAGGATTTTTTAATAAGTTTTTGACTTTTTGAAATCGTAATCCTTAATAATAAATATAGATTTGACAGAAATTTAGTGGCAGAGACGTAAAGATACCACAAAAATATCTACTATCTCGAAGATTCGACTGAAAATTGCTTGCTTGAAAGTTTAAAGGACGCATTACCTGGACTTTGTACTCTGTAAGTAAATATATTATACAATGCGTTGAAATGATGCCGTAAATTTGAATGCGAATAAGAAAGACAATGAATGTCATTGCATTTCTACGCATTATTAAGTGAGCGCATTTGCAGAAGTGGACAGAGATGGACTTCCATCCACCCGCCATCTTGCTTGACAGCTATTCGTCATTGCAACATGATTTTATGTACAAAACCATGACAGGGTATCTCTGGGAAGGAACACGGCTCGCTTCTATCCCCGTTTTGTATACTTCAAACGATTCTTCCAGAAAATAAATACGAATAGAAATTATTTTCGCCGACTCTGAAATTTCTTTGAAATATTTTACAAGACGTAAATGCTTAAATTGTTCCTGAGAATATTTTTCAAAAACAAAATCCCGTAGTTTATCTTCAAATAAAAACGATATTTGAACTATCCGATTATCTACATATCTTTGATAAATGCATGTCTGTGCCAATATTCTGTTTTGTGCTTTAAAATCATTACTATCCGCTTTACTATTACTATTTATTGCTCGGAGCATGCTCACTTTAACTATAGTAGAATCATAAACTAAGAAAACATCATTGTCAATAATAATGTCATTAGTTGTATACACTCGTTGTATTTTGATGATCAGCACAAACTAGATAATATATTATTTAAATGTTTTTAAGCGAACTTACAAAACTATTGTCTACAATGGGTCAAAATGCAATAGTTCTTCCCCAGAGAATAGCAGCCATTGAAAGACATACGTTTATGACTTCATTAATTTAAAATTATAATTCTAGGGTAAAAAATATTTTACTTTCCGTATCGCATTATCGGTGAACGGCCTCTAAATATATTATATAATTCTATTCAGGGTTGTACAGCAGACTGTGAAAATATTATAGCATTGCATCAAGCGCGATATGATTTTACAGGAAGACGTAATACACACTTAAACAATATGGACGACTTGTCTGAGAACGGTATTCTGTAGAATGATAAAGAAGATAATATTATTATCTATTAACCATTTATACCGTTCTATAAGAGCAAGTTTGTATCAAGCGTATGCTTTAAATAATAATACTGCTTACTACAAGGAAACTGGATTTGTGAATTCTAGATTATAATATAATATAAATATGTTTTAAACTATTTGAAATTTGGAAATTTTATACGGAATATGATTTGGAGCGTTTTGATTTTCAGCTGTTTCTGGCAAAATACACATTATATAATCATACAAGCATGATATTAAGTACATTATATAGTTAATATCAAGAACCATTCCTGCATATCACACAATGAACTGCAGTCGTAAATAACAATACATATGAAATGTTTGACTTATTGAGTTAAAAATCATCATTTATGAAATAGTCGATAAGGCCATAAAGAAAAATGAATACTTACATTGACTATTTTCGTTTTAATATGAATCTGTCTTTGACGTAATAAATATATTTATATTTTGTGTATGAAACATTTCTGACTTGTACTTGAATGAGTCTAGTTAAGCTTCTGGAAGTAAAATATCAAGTTGCAAGGCTAACTTAAGTCCGCTTGGAAATTGCGCAATAATACAAACCACTTAGAGACTTATATTTTTCTCTTTCCATTTATTCCTCTCGAGTTAGTCTGCAAAGTTGAATCATAAAAACGTGCCGCCAGGAAAATGGCAAAGTCCGCACTCTCTATATAGACAAGTCACTTTTTTCGGTCGTTTGCACTTGGCGTTAGATTTGGTAAATGCAGTAGTTGTTTGTCTCGTATAATCCAGCAAATATAACTAGTCATCCGTAGCCAACGATTAAAATTACAAAGTAAATTTTATCATTATCGAAAAGTAAAAAAGTTTTTATATAGTTATGACTTGTGCCAATTAAACTTTTAAGTTCAATCATAATCAATTACAATCAGTTAAGCTTTCCATTTATAATAGATGTCAACAAAAATTACAAATATGATATTTTTGAATTTTTGTTTTTATTTCGCCTTCCTGAACCTATTTTGTTAAACTATAATTTACTATCCTAAATATTTACGTGTAATATTTTGGGCCTTTACTCCATACCGAGTATAAAAACGCACGACAATGTGGAATTTTATTCCCTAATCTTGCAACCTTCATGTTTGAAGTATGATAAGAAAAAGATGGATAATTTTGTAATATCCAAAAATACATATTAAATCTCGTAGTAGGTCCTGGCTGCTAGTTACACCACTTTCCATCAATGTGGTTGTTTTCCAATATCAAATCCATTTCTAAATCGGAATGATGAATATATGACAGTTATACTAAACTTCAAGAAGTATACTCTTTATCGGATTTATTAAAATTACTTTCCTTGCTGATAATTTTTCAGTTTTACGGTAAGCATAACCATAAAATAAAAGCTTTTCAAAATGAAGATTATAAGCTCATCAATAATGCGATTCTTATTGGAAGTAAAATATCCTTCATTATAATAATTGCCTGTTAAATTCTCATATAAGTGTAAAGATTTATTTAATTATTGTAATTATTTTAAAGCATATATGGCACAGGATTATTATTATCCCCTCATGCATAAAATAAAATTATATCACTTACGATGGTATATATAATATAAAATTGATGACTATTTTCATACCCGTAATAATATATTATATTACATTTCGCAGTAAGTAATCATTACAGCAAATACGGTCGAGTTTCTTCGGCGTGGTAAATGCACAAGTAAAATTACTCACGTTTTCAGACAAATTACTCTGAAATGTCACAAATTACATGAGATGATTATAGATTACGAGAATTGGCATCTCGGCGGATAGCTCGCTATACAATAATTATCTTGCTTTTTAAATCCTGTGTGTGTCGCAGTCATTCAGTCACTCACCTTTACTGCTAGTAAAAGTTTAAAGGATACAGTAAACGCACTAAATACTATGGTGATTCATCATTTATTTTACTCCATTATTGTCTTAATAGAAAATTGATCGATTTATAATATGATTCCGAGTCTCACCGGATACAAGATATTATTTACTGAGGGTAATAAAATTATGATAGCACTAAATTTGAAAGTCGGCGATATTAAGAGTCTGCTTGACAATATTGATTCTATTTATTTAACTACTGCTGTTCATCTAATTATATAAAACAATCTGTTTTTAATATTTTATAATTATATTTTCATATAATGTAATGCAAATTTATGATTATCTCATGTTGAATTACCAAGCTTACGCGTGATTTGACAAGAATGCGCCAACAATTATAAGAAGTTATATAGTTGGCTAACATATTTATATCGGTAGCTTTCCATATGATGTATAAATATATCAAACTGAAATACAACACATTCGATTCCAAGTGATCCACAAGCTCGAGAGACTTAATTATTAAGTAAATACATTAGATGCCATATTATAACTAAAACAACCTTTTGATATCAGAACCAGTCAGTCATTATTATTACTTAGGATAGTATTCATTAATTTAGTCTGTAATATACATCTAGGGTGACTTAAACATTATTTGTTTCTCAGTAATGGTTAATATGCCTTCACAAATATGTGGATTATATGTGTTTTTCTTTATATGAGTTTGAAGGATTGGTGTTAATAAACTGAGGTTATAAGATTTGTCTGTTTTAGTTATAAATTTGATATGTATACGTTTTGGCGTGACAAGTCGTAAAAGTATTGAGTTGGATATTTGGGGAAAATGTGTTCAAGTTTATTATTTTTGACGTATATGTAGTATTAACTTCTGTCACATAACTTTGTGCGTAACACGGTAAGAACATTCGTTCCTAGTATTCTGCGGTAACATAGTACATGGTACTGGCAAATGTCGTTGTCCAGCATCCGAGTATCACGGCCTGAGACGGTTGACATGGCGTTGTAGATGCATCAAATTGCATGCGATCTCAGACTTGCATCGTTTCTGATAAACGCATTTAATGCAATGGAGCGCAATTTATCCGATACCCTCATCTTAGATTTAACTACAGGAGGCATACAGTAGCGCGGAGTTAGTTCGTTCTTATTAATCTGTCATCCATGAACTAAATTAAAACTATGCTTTTTAATTAAATGTAGCTGAAATTCATGTGTCTGTGTACATATATATGTATATTAAAAATCTATACATTTATAAATGACGTTATTGAATACCCAATGGTTTGAGTAACTAGATGGAAACCAATCCGATACTCGTCAAAGTAATCAACGAATGTACTTCATTTATAATGCATTCGGGCGGAAATAATACAAGATATAAAGATAGTCTTTTGTGAAATACTCCATATGTCTATACTATATAATATGTAATCTCTTTCAATTTGAAGTACATGGACCTTCACAGGGTGAAATTATTTAGATGATGAGGTCATTTTTTATTATTATTGGTTGTTAGATATTTGCCCAACCCATAAGGCATCCAGTTCAGCATTTTTCGCGGTCACGGGATTCGAACGCGTGATTTCCGATGCCATAACATACGTGCTCACATGACTCGGGCAGTGACAAGAATACATATGTATACAGCTTAATAATTTTACGAATTTCAATTCTGTACTATACGAAACGGTTATGTTCTCGATTATTATATTTTGCTACTTTAAATCGTTATGTACATTATGATTCGCACGGAAGGCTGAAAGTACTACGCTGCTGCTATTAAATCCGCCTTGGGTAAATTGTAAAGGATTGAGTATATATTCCGGAGGGACCATACATCATTCAATGATCGTTTGGCTAACTGCTACTCCATGTACCTTTATTCGTCTTATACGTGCTTCGTATTCAAAGTTGCTAAACTTGCGCATACAACAAGATAACAATAGTCCTATCTTCTTAAAAGATAAATCCAACAAACGATGACACGATAAGCCTTTCAGTGAATGAGAATTAAGTCGATCGCTTCGTTGTTCGGTTGAGAGCTAATAAAACTACTACAGAATCTATTTTCAATTTCAAAATATTTTATAATAGTCTAAATTTAATATTACAGGCACAATTTGTATCGCATAGCAGGTATGAATCGTTCATTAGATTAAAAACACATGAAAAAAATAAATTATTTAATGGACATATTAGAAGATAGGCGGCGGTTGTCACATGCTGTTAATAATGAATTCTTTAGAAATGTAATGTAAAGTGGTTAAGTTGGTAAAATAGTGCGCTTGTGAATCACGTATTGTGTGTTCAGTCCAGCAGTTGTAATTGGTAAAAATATACATGTTGTCTAGAAATTGGATTACAATTGCTTCTGAAGAAAACCAAGTTGTCAAGACGTTATACGTACATAAGGCATGGGTTTACAGATAATTAAAATGTTCATATTGGTACTGACAACAGATTTATAATGAAAAGCAGAAAAGGCAAGGCATAATATATACGCTGTATCACGATATAATGTGAGTGCTGTTTACGTATTTTCACTAGAAGTCTACTCATGTAGGAAATTAAATATTTTTGGAACTATTTAATAAGCCTGAGAGATTGTAAATGTTCTTCAAATTTATCCATATTTAGTGGTTACACTTGAAAAAGGATGAAAAAAAAAACGAAAATTCGGAAAATACTTGTTTGTCCAGCATTGATGGTTTAAAACTGACCTTATTCCAATTTATAGATTGCATTTATTAGAAATTAATATTGAGGAGATATCATTGAAACATATTGATGACATCTTCCGATTACCGAGAATGTATTATATGAAACGTTTTTACCATTTTATAAACTAACACATTTAAATAATCTAAAGAAATTCATCTCATAAAGGTATTCTTCGATGTATATTCAATTTCATTCCAGCATCAACCGCTAGTAGTGTCTCGTATATCACATGAATCTCATTTCACTTAACTGTACCTTATCTCATCTTTATACAATGATGTAAATATTACAATAAAATGAACATTGTTCACACTAAGCATAATAAAACTGAAATACAACCCTTGAATACAAAATTGCCCTTTTATGTAAAAAATTTAATATTTCATGAAATTTTATTTTAGGAATATTGGTAAATTCGACAAGCACTCCATATCACCATATGCCGAATTTTCCAGTCATATCCAAGTTTCTATAACATATAATTTCGTTATCAGTAAGTATTATAATTTATCATCCTAAAATAAGAAAAGTTTCGAGCGTATTTTCGAGTTCAATCTTCAATGAGAAAACCAGTAACGAGTCTCATCTCCCTTGAGAATATAAACTGAAAGTATAATTCGGATTCAGAACCTCAAAACAAGCGGACGATAAATCTATAAAATATAACATAAAATAATGGAAATTCTTAGCAACCTTCCTACAAAATTTATTTGAATAAACTTTTTATTCGATTCATATAGTTCATGAAAAAGTTGGCATTAAAATTTGAAGAAATTTTTAATAAATATATTACCTCCATTGTCTAGTTTAAGATATCATGGGGTACACATTATGGGAGATGACACTTCACAAAGTGAGCTCGCTATTCGAATAAGAACAGCAAGAGCAATCTACAATTAAATACGATATGTCTGGGACTCAAGGCTGTTTAAAGTAATAATAATCAAATGCTACCTGTTCAATGCATGCATTCTATCAGTGATGCTCTACGTTTACGAAATAGATCACTCAACAAAGGATCAAAGCAACCGTATAATAAATGTATAGAGTATGTGGCTGTAGTGGATTCTGGGGATACATATGACTTGGTTTGCAATGAGAAGATAGGAGAAGGCACTATGCAGTCACTCATTGTTGGAAAAGTCGTAAGAGTCTATAAACTGCATATTTTTAAACCAGTTTTTGGCACCCTTGAAGGCCGCTGAATACTTTTTACAGAATATATTTGGCGCTACGGTATGAAGGCATGACCTAGGTCCTAGGAGCATACAATAATACTGGCGGGCGACAAGGATTCTTGGAGACGGCATGCGATGTTTATATGCTCGATTTAAGGATCGGATATGCATGAAGAATTGTATGCATTATTTAATCTAAATTTATACATAGTGAATAGTTTCATGGTCTAGGCGCTTATCGAATCGACGCGAAATGTATTGTAGTCGATTCCGTCACGTGTAATTAACAAACGACCACGGTGACAAGGAATTTGTCTTCACTTGTTACGCGGATATGTAAATAATTCGTGTAAACAATGTCATTAGGTCATCGTAACTGTTGGACATAAATTATTGTGAATACATTCAGTCGATTACCATGATGTGTGCGACTGCGGTTTATTTTTGTCGAACCACATAATTTAACCATCACCTGTGTTACAATAATTATGCAGGCGTTTATTTGGCACACGGAACAGTACTTTTTATTGTCTAAAGTCTTCGTAGCCTACTCTACTCAAAGATTTTTTTATCGTCATTATGAATGATTGTTTTTATAATTGAATCAGAAAAAATACATAGTTCATAAACTGCCTATTTCAAGTACGATAGTTGGATGTAGACATACTCACTTGATAGACCACAAAACATGTTGATATCGTATTAGCTTCCGTAATATGAAATTCTGTAATCAATCATCATGCAGCATACATGTGTACGTAGAGTTTTAAGCAGGATGTATGTATTATACATAAGTAAACACGTTATTATAATATACCATGTCATTCGATATACAATCTATTCCCGTCTCTCTAAATTACTCATAATAAAATGGTAGATAAGCCACAGCCTTAGTAGGTTGTTACAGATGTGGACTTTATCGAAAGAGTGAAGCCACATTTCATGACTCATAAGATAATTTAGTTAGTAGAAGAATTTGCCAGATTCCATAGAAACTACATGCTGATGACATTAGTTCTTAGGTTCTCTGTTGTACTTCATAATACACGTGAGATAGTTAAATATAGTCGATATAGAAAGTTAACAGTAATTGATTATCTCTTAAACTTTACAAAGACAAACCATAAACATTCCAATATAGAATTATTCAAACTTAAACGGTATAATGTAAGGCATTGCTGTTGTATAAGTATTACGACATTTCAACGAAATAACGAAAGAAAGTAAATATATATTTTCATCGCATACATTAAAACTTAAATTTAAATAAAAAAACTATAAAAACGACGTACGTACTATTATGTATATAATTCTGACTTTATACAATAAAAGATACAAATTTAATATTCTTGAATTGTAAAATAAGGATGTGTAGCAAGAAAATATTTTATATTTACGGAATATTGAGGTACCGGGATTCCCATATCGTCATCTCCGTGCTATAAAATAAACCATGGGCACACGCTCGGTTGTTTATTGTTGTTTGTAAACGCTCAGCAAAATTGTGAGTATTCCCTGATGGCAAACGTACTAGAAACGAGGAGTATTTGTATAAAGAAATAAAAATATGGAAGTTCCATAAACCGAATACCTATCAATTGAAAATAAATATATTCTACCATGTAGATGAAAATGTATAACATTTATAACAGTCTTGTGTAAAGTTAAATACATATAAAGTAACATAAACGTAGAATTATTGACGTTGAAGATTTTTTATGTATTTTTTTTTTTATTCATTAGAGAAAATTTTAAATTTTGTTTAACCACTGGAGTGTAAATATAAAGATTATTATATGGCGCCAGCAACTAGCAAGAGATTTTTTTCAGAGTTCGCTCTTATCAAGTAATTAATTACACACTGTACACTTTGAAAAATCTCCTATCAAACGAAATAGTTGTTTATTTAAAAAAAAAACCTTTTTGCAAATACTATCAATATAGGTTTAGCTTGCGATAAATTTAATTATTCACATCATCAAGCGGGATTTGAATTAATCGTTTATGCCTAATCTTACCCGGATGTAAACTGGAGTTGTTTGGGCGCCACGTTGCATGTACCAGGCAATTTCGCAGAATATTATGTCCATGTTATGCTGAGAATGACCGATTCAGACTCGAAAAATTTAAAATATTTAACCGCAAGTAAAAATGCGATTTTATGTATGTGTAATAAATTTTATGAGCCACATTAAAACTATGTTCGTATCTAGCTATGTCAGGTATCGTTAATTTTCCTTTAAAATTACGAAACATATTATATGTGAATGACTATGAGATGATATAATTATTGTTTTCCTAGCTTATTCTTATCATTAACTATAATTATGAATCAAAGTATAGTTATAACACACGTAGTCAGTCCTCGACTGACAGCGCGGTTACGTTTTATCATTGTGGTAGCAGATCAAAATGGTGGTAAGTCGATGCTTAAATAAAATGAAAAATTATACACGTTTTATATTAGTATACTAGTAGAATAACCTAACCTTGGAAATACCCCCCAATTAATACAATAAATTGTCGGTCATACATCTAGGATGTCGGAACTTCGGGACAAACTGAAGTAAAATTTGTTTTCTTTCTTTTTTATATGCAATTTAAGAATTCGTGGTCTTTCACAGTCGAGTGGACGAAGGCTCTTGCTAGTGTAACAAAATAATAAATGTACATATCACATAGTCTACATCCAGTCGTCATAAAAATGTTCTGTTATAAATGTTCTCATCGTAGAAATTCACAGGTTATGTGGAATCTATTATTATAATGAATAATTTATATTTTTTAATTATAACTAAATATTGCATGGATTTTACTAGCGGCACATCTTTAAATTCATTTAAAAATTGTATGTCTTCAAATGAAGCAAACAAATGCTTTATGAATCCGTTACAGTGGTTAAGTATTTAATATATAATATTTATAGGTCAACATCTTTATTTTGCATATCATTTCAATAGCAAAACGGCATTTTCGCAGAATATTTAAATTTAATATTTATTTGTCTTAGGCCGGCGCTATGATAGCAGAGCGACGGCAGCACAGCGTCGGCAACAGAAATGCAAAATAGCTGTAAGTCAGCAAGTTCGTTAGCGCGACAACTGGTTGTTCACTTGATCACTCACCTACTATAGCTATTTTGCATCTCTGTTGCCGACGCTTTGATTCCGTCGCTTTGCCCTCGTCGCATATATCGTAACGCCGGCCTTATTCGGAATGGCTAGAAAAATTGACCACCTCTGGCCGTATTTGAAAAATGTACATATCTATTTTTTTTATTAAGATGACTCGATGACTATCAAAAGCTTCCTGATTTAGATTTTTGAACACTTTTTATGTCAAGTGGATATTTATTACAGATTGGGCAACACAGAACAACCGATGCAGAATTTTTTAAATAAGCCGCCAGCTATGTTAATTTTTTCATTGGCGATTTTACTGGTTATCATAGCCAGCTTTGTACAGATAAAAATTGATCTGGGCGATCTTATCTTTGATATTCAGATGCAGTATAGTAATATGTATATGTATTTGAATCTATGACTTTTGAACATAGTAACTCCCTTTAACCTTCCAGCCTATATCGTCTCCGGCGGCTGAAATGTTAACGTGCGCGATTAGGTGTTGGAGGTTGCAGGTTCAAATCCTACGGTTGCAGCATTTTCTAAATTTCAAAATCCAGATGTCTTCGATGAGATTATACCAAAATACCAAAAATGCGAATTTCTTGAAATTGTGATAGTCAAATAAAATTGTTCAATCCAGTGGCCATATACAATAGATTTTTATGATGTTTTCAAATGGACTATATCTGGGACTGGATTTCTGGGCCACCTTTCAAAAAAATAGGTACCCATCATCTTGAGGGTGAGGAGAAGCTGAGTGTAACTAGGTAAATATTAGACATTTAATACTTGTGCAATTGTCCAGGATCCGGGAACCTGAACGCCACTTAACATTAAATTATTAACATTAGATTAAACGCGGGGAGAAAAATGTACAAAGATATGAGTATTATAATATAACAGGATATTTTTTTAAGGTCTGAATTGTATCTAGTAATGGTATTCAGAAAAGAGACACGTAGAAAAGAATTCAGTTGACATACGGGCAGTGTTTTTAGTAAGGACAGTGAGTTATGCAAGTGCCATCGGTAGACATCAGTCACAGAAACGTTTGTCACAGTCACAAAGTATGTAGTATGCATAGGAGGATAGTTCACGTAGCGGAGTGCGGTCACTCATGCTAATTAACAAGAGGTGACTGAGCTGACTCTGAACCTCTGAAGTGTTCTTATTATTGTTATTATATTACCGAACATAAGTAGCTTTGCGATTTTGACTACAATAATATGTTAAATATAATTCAAATAGCCATGATACAATTACTCGTAATTAGTATTTAGCACTTAAAATATATACGACAATATATTTTAAATGGTATTTATACATAGCAAATGCGTGGATTTATCGTTTTGGATTTAACTCTTACAGCCCCGCGGTGGATAGTGAATGACCAGCTCAATATAGATCAATAAGATCAAATTGAAATTAAAAAATATTCGCCATTTCAAAACTATTCATTTATTAGTAAGTGACTATATATAATTTAAATAAAATATAAA
>JAGVSQ010011250.1:0-12366 GCA_022683975.1 Rhyacophila evoluta | reverse complement strand
GTGTGTGGTTCCATATGCTCCACTTTGGGAGTGAACATGGTTAAAAAAAAAAAAATTAACCATTGTATCTTTTTGACTTTCGTAATATTTTATTAAATGGGTTTGTACAAAAAAACAAGATAGATTATTATTTGTTTGAAGTAATCAAATTTAGCGTAAAAAAGTAATTTAATTATTATAAAAAATAGTAAAAAAAGGCAAAATTATTGGAGATTCATAAAAAATGATATGGACATACATTTAAGCTTTCTGATAACAATTAAATATAAAATTCTACATCAAATATCTAATTATACATAGGTGATTTTTATTTTTGTTTCTGCTTAATTTATTTCATAGTTTTAAGAAATTAAAATCGATTTCGTGAATTTGTAATTCAAAAAAACTTAACATAAATTGAAGAAAGTGATAGAAACTAATAGAGTTAAAAATCTGATATATAGTTTATAAGTTTTCAATATTGGTAGATGATTTACTTAATATATAAAAAACTATGCTAACGACTATAATTAACAAGTATATAAATTATTATCATTGTGCGTATTTTTTTTTATTTAACTGTAAAAACTCTTGTATAACATTCAAATCTTATTCTACTTTTGACATAAATCTTCCTTGGCATAAATTTATTAACAAAAAACCGAATAAATTTTATATGATCATATCTTTATTCCTTACTGTTAAGTAACCCATGAGAAAAGAAACATGACGTTATAAAACATTTCGACGTTCGTTTTCTATAAGGGAGGAAATGGTTTTTTCAAGATATTCAAAATATCAACCGGCAAATGTGTAAAAGTAATATATACATATAATTATGAATATTACGTTTAAAAATATGACATTGAAATGAATGACCTTAAATGATACGTCAAATCAAAAACACTATAAAATATTTTTTCATAATTTAATTTTTTAATGCCGATTAAATATTCATAATCCAGTCAGTGAATAATTTTCGTTAATTTTATTTTGTTCAGTTTTATGTAGTTGTCCAGAAACATAAATGCGTCATTTATTGCAATATTCAAAATATTTCAAAATCTGTATTTTTCATATAATTGTTGTTGTTCTTTAGTTCCATTAAATATATTTATATATACGCAATGTGACAGCATTTATAAATAAATGTCTAACCAGGAAAGTATTTATATTTTACCTAGACACATTTATACATACACTCATATATGTGTATAGCTATATATATATATATATAAATTTCTTGCTTATTACAAATATAGGTTGTTCTATTAATATTCGCGTTGTCTCTTATTGTTGGTCTTATATATATGTATTATCTGTCTTCAGTTTCTCTTTTCTTATAAAATGTTATTTGTAAAAATTGGTATTCGGTCTGTCTATTTTAGAGTTTTTATTTGTGGTATATTGACTATTTTTTTCAACAATATTGAACGAAAAAACTGTTGGATTGTGTGTCGTAAAAAATTCTGTGAAAAACAAAATAGTTCATATTTAAGCTCAGCAAAGTAAAGATATTTATTATTTATTTCATGTATCAAATTTTGAAGTGGATTTATACCCTTTTGATATTGTAACAGAAGCTATCGTTTGCCGAAAAAATGCGTAAGGTTTTTTAAAGCCATTAAAGCACATTTTACTATCCGATATTTTTTGTCATGTATATTTAAGCTATGTATTCATTTCGCGGAAGACTTTTGAATAAATTTTCCACTCGAAGGAAATGTATCAAATCTCTCGAATAATTTATGTTTTTCTCGAAAACTTCAGTGAATCTGTAAATGAAGAGCTTAAAATTTGTAATAGCTTTTTTGTTACGTGTACTTTGGTACAATTTTCTTCAGAAAGTGTCTACATAATATATTATCTCGATCGAAATTATGTAAGTAATCTCAAAATACGTAAATATTTCAATGCCTGGTAGCGTAAACTTTTGTAAAGACAAATTAGTTTCTAGTGTGCTCTTCACTTTCACTCAGCATTTTTTAAACTACAGCGACCCGCATATTTCTTGAATCTTTCAAAGAAACATAAAAAGTTGAAAATAACTGAAACAAACGTATTTTCAGTTTACTCTCCAAAGCTTCTTGCTCAATATCACAAAAATGAAGACTATAAAGATATATATATATAATCGACGGACATATAGCAGTGTGTGCTTTGAAATTGAGGATTGCGGATTTGAATCCCATAGCTACAGGATTGAAAAAATATATTGACGTAGGACTGGATGTTTTAAGACTTGAACAATCAGCAAACCGTCGAGTCTCGTGAAAAAAACATGTCAAAAATGCGGATATCGATATATTACATCTCTAGAGTGGTCTTTTTTACACCGATGAAATATTTTTTTATATCCTGGAGTTTTGGACAAACATTGTAAAAGTATATAATATTTTTTTATCATATTTGAAAGACATATATGCTTGGTGTGATGGAGAAAGTGACCAAATGTTTAGATGTAGTATAAAAAAGTATAGATACTATTATTGGAAATCGCTTAAATATAATTTATAACAATGAGAAATTTATTTACATTGGTCACCGCAAATGACCCGCGTCTACTTATCAAAGTTAATTAAATTTGCTTAAGTACTGCAGGGAAAATGATTTGAATAAATATTTATCTCTTACGTACAGTGTTATACATTTCAGCTGTAATTCAATTTAAGGCAACGTAGCTGCCTTAAATTTTATCTTTCATCTCGTTTATCGATCTGTTTCATCTCCATCATTTTTTATTACGATTTTCCAGACAGTTTTTATTGTTTATCATTTTTTTCTTACTACTTTGTTACAAGAAAAGCTTTTTAGGTCTATCACAAAATTTTTGTACATCTTGATTGTATCGTCACGTTTGTATATAGAATTTTTCTGTGCATTTCAGGCGTAGTTCAAAGGGAATCGTTAAAGTTTTAGTAACATACAAATACTTTTACATGTACCGTTCCCGGTTAAACTAGGGTTTACAGGAAATTGGGTTTTCGGCGGTTAGACATAGCAAGGTTTTAGAGTGACAAAAATGGCTGCAATAAAACGGAGTAAGCGACGTAGAAATACAATGAGTAAAACATGACAACAAATATTATTTTTTTAACAAAAAAATATTTAGTGGTTGATTAGTGTATTTTTATAAATTTAGTAAAAAACCATGGCTTCGGGTAATTTATAGTAAACACGTTAATCAGTTAGTTTTTAAATTGCCATATTTTTTCAATTATACATCACGTATGTTTGATTAGTAGAATTCTTACTAATTATAACATTATACAAAAAAATTTAATGCTGAGAAAAATGTGGTTATTTTATGAAGGTTACTTTTGTGATAAATATGAAATAATATTTTTTAGTTTTTCTTAAATTATTTGAAATTTAGTTCAAATTTATGGATTATTAAAATAAACATACACTTTTATATAAACGCTCTTAAATTCAATAGATACATTTTTTTAATAATAATTACAATTAGGTATGATAATTTTCTAATTAAGTCTTTTCACTTTATTCAGTTTTATTTTAAGTATTTGACATTTTCAAAGTAGAATCACTGAAATACTTGTATAAATACTATGTGTGACTTACGTTATTCACTAATTTCATAATATTAAATTAAGGCTATTATTAATGTTTATATTTAAAAAAACAAAATTGTTTTCTATTCATTCACTTAAAAGTTAGTTGACAATTGAGGACTTCTCACGTGTTCACTGCAATTTGCCAGTTAGATTAAATAAATCAAAGAGACGTTATAAAAAAATCTATAGAAGTTAAAAATTGCTTTGATCCTCTTAATACAGATAACATTAACCGATTATTATATTATTATGAGAATGTAGATAGTGTTGTATGAAAGCAAAACAAAAAGAAAGAAAATTTTGGCTGAGCCGATTATTAAACCTATTGAAAACAAGAAAAAAATGTTTTTGCATAAAAAAATACAAATTAAATTTTTCTTTAATTTAAATTATGAAATCTCTTTAATATGGAGTATTTTGTGATATAAATTAACTATATCATAAGTGAAACCGTTTTTTGAAATTTTACATAAATATAGAAGTAATTATTACTTTTCGTTTTATTTGTAGAAAGTATCCTGAGACACATATATTTAAATACTTCCTTTGAAGATAATATTATAATTATGAAGACTATAAAATATAATTATATATAATAACACAAGGGAATTGAGTACTAAGAGCTTCCTTTTCAGTTTTAATGGTTCCTTAAAGTTGATTAAATGGGCATACTGTACGGATTGTGTTTAATTAGATTTATGTTAGTATTTTCAGTTATGTATGCTAAATTTCTCTTACCCTAAAGTTGGAAAAGGGTTCAATTTAAGATTACTCGTATGCAATTTGAAAATAATTAGCCTAATTTCTAGGATTATTATAGAATATTAACGCAATAATACCGTATGCAATAGGTAGTAAACATTGAGTTTCATACAACTTTATGATTTAATCAAATTAACTGAAGGTACAAAATATATAAAACGTTTTTTGGGCAAGTGAGGGTGACGGAGTAAAAGCGTTATGAAGGTTAAGTGTCTAGGCTTTGGCGTAGATATAAAATCAAAGCAAAATAGTGAAGAAAAACTTTGAATCAATGATATTTCTTGCACAGCCAGGGAACTGTTCCAAACAACTTCTGATAAAATTCTGAAATACTGCGTATCTTCAATATAATAATACTGATGCAAATATTGAAAAAACTTACTACTCAAAAATAAAATGCTTTAAAATTGTAGCCTCATAAACGAGTAATAAATTTTTTTAATCCAAAAATATTACTAAAGTATAAAAGCTTGATTAAAAAGATAAGATATGAGTCTCTCCGTAAGCGTAGTAGATAACTTGCGCGTATAGCAAATCTAGAAATGCAGATTTGGATCCCAAATCTGCCAGATTTTTATAAATCCAAAAATGCAGGACTCGATGTCTATTGAGTTGAGCAATTGTCTGATATCCAATACTCGTGAAAAATAATTTATCAAGATGTGTCTTTAAAATGTGGAGATTTCATATACTTCACTTTTGGAGAGGATATCTTCACACAATGTAGATCTATTACTTTGGTTTTGGAGCGAGCATGGTTTAAAAAAATAAAAATTTAAAACACTTTTAGAGTTTAAAATTTAAAAAAATTCTTACCAAATCAATTAATAACTGGCATTAAGAAAACTTTATATAAATCCTTTTTAGTTTGTTAAGAGATATTTTATAATATATTAAGAAGTATTGGAAATCATTCAATTATAAATTAATTAATACAATGCACACTTCTGGAAGTATTTAAAATAGTATGCTACTGACACATGATTGTGGCTCATAATTACCCAAAATAACATACTCATCGTATTTCTAATACATAGATTATGTGAAAATATATTAAATATAACTAACAATGTTCCATCAGAGATATTGTAAGATTGATTTTAATTAAAATATTATTCATTTGAATCATTCGATTAGAGATGATTTTTTACACTTCCATAATTTGTTTATTTTAACATTGGTTTGAACTAAGAAAAATTGGCAAAAACTATAAAAACGGATTATGATACTAACTTGAGAAATTTTTCCTTTACGCTGAGGTTTTAAGATCCACCCAAGGAATTTGTTCTACATAAAATGTGGACGTCAAAATATTTTGTTTAAGACGGTTAACAAAAAAAGGCTTCACTTGTATATTTGGAAACCTGTTAGAAGGATAGAAAAATTTCCCGTTTGTCAGCATGTCTTGAAAGAAAAATGAAAGATAAATATTTGTAACGGATGTACAAAGAAAAACCACATAATAAATACATTTAATTTTCAAACAATTGACTTATGATATGAACTGGATATTCTATTTCATTTAATTAACAATTGATACAGCTTTTATATGGACAAAAATTATTTATCTCCCTGATAGCGCAGAGGTTAACGTGCACGCCTTGCATCCGCAGAATACGGATCGATTATGTTAGATTTAAAAAATACGAACATACAAAACTGGGTACCCGTTAGATTGACCAATTGTTTGAGGAACAGTTATCGTGAAAAATAATCTGTCAGTACATTTTTATATACTGTGAAGATACATATACTCCACTTTCGGAGCGGATATGGTAAAGTTTTTGTTAATATTTATAGATACACGCATTTTACTAAAATATCGAATTGGATATTATTTTTAATTGGCAAATTTATAATTTACATCATACTATTAAAAGTTTTTTAACAGTTAGGTACTAAAACATGAAGTATTTAAAATAATACAAATACTGGATGACACTGAATTTAAAATTATATCCTGGTATTATGTTAAATTAAATAATACGTACAGTATTTACGTATTGCTTAATTTAATATATACATGTTTGATACACATAATGAATATAATAGGTATGTGTGTATATTTATGTATACCAGAACAAAAATTTCCAAGTAAAAAAACAGTTATTTTGTGACAATCGAAGTCCCTAGCTATATCAAACATCAAAGGATTTGAGATCAGGTTTTTTAGGAAAAGCGGCCGTAAGTTTTATTTGAAGGGATGAAAAATCATCTGAAAGCGAAAGAATGTCAGATAAACTTATTTCAATATACGAAATTGTTAACCTTGACGGAAATTGTTCTGAAAGCTTCCGTATTCAAGGATATTTATCGATATCGAAAAATAAAAAGGCGTGATGTTTGACTAAACAATTTTATACATAATATATAACACTTTTTAGAGTCGATCATTTGACTATGAGAACTTATATTTTTGTCATTATTGTGTTTAAATTGTTAATGAAGCTAATAATTATGTAAAAAAATATTAAACTGTCCATTTTCAAATCAACATAGAGTGAGTCACACTTGTTAAAAAGTAGTTAACTGGAGTTTAATAAAATACAGTTTAGTATGGAATATTTGGAGTAAAGTTTTTAAAAAATGTTGCGCGTCTTTCACATCTTGATATATGCACAAATCACAAATGCGAATAAGAAATATGTTCAATCAAGAAATATAAATACTTGCTGAAAATATAACACAAAATATGTATTTTTTTGCATTTATTAAAACTCTTAATTATTCTAATGATTGATTTTAAGGAATAATTTTCTGTCAAGTTAAAAAAATGTCTAAGCAATGTGTATGAATGAATTTACAGTATAAATTCTTTGTAGAACATATAAAAATGTTATATGCCACTCCTTTCTCGTTATTGTTCACATTTTTTTATACCATGTTTGTGCTCCCAAAGTGTAGCATATGGATCGTCACAGTGTGAAGATATTCACTACGAAAATGTGGAAAGTGTAGCCGAGAGCTAATCGTGCGCGTTTTGGAGCTGGAGATTACGCGTTTGATTCCCACAGTTGCTGGGTTTAAAAAATCAAAGATATACTGACAAGGTATCAGATCTGTCAAAATAAAGCTTTATAATACAGATATTTAAATATTTCATTCGAAAATGATCATTTCACACTGTTGCACAGATGCACAACTTTTAAAGCAGATGCAGTAGATAAAACTTTTATTTATGCCGTTGATGAACAACTTGTAAAAACTTGATCTAAATAGAATGGATGGGCATTCATATAATGATATTATGTATAGCTTTATGTCATTTATCAAAAAAACCAATCAACTGTATAATATATAATTATTTAAAAGAATTAACGTATCACTCAAACACGTAATGTTCAGTATTATAGTAAAAAGTGTATTTTTTCTTTGTTATAATAAAAAAAATGCCGCTCAATCTAAAGTTGCACAAATTTATTCAAATTGCTTCAAATTTGTGGGAAAATGCCGTATGTAGAGAATCAAACATTATTCCTCGATAATTAAACCATTTTGTCAATGCTTCATTCCCCATAGACATTGTGAATTGACTTTGATTTATTCAACAGGACACTATTTGCTACGTCCAACCAGGGATTTATAGAGCTAACATCCACTATACGCGAAACCAAAAACAGTTTTACGGTTTTCAAACGTCAGAAATTTCAAAACGTACATTTATAAATAAAGAAATAGTTTTCGAAAATTATAAATAGTTAAAATTTATCTTTGCGTGTAAACGTGTACATGAAAGTTTGATTACTGAGAGAAAATTTTAAAGCTTTAAAAAACATATAAATATAGAAAAATACATCACTTCCACTTATTATTAAAAATTATTGATTGTAAAAACAATATTGATTGATATTAATGTTAACAATTATTATTTTTACCCTTCAAAAGAATGGAAAAGGTACTTCACTCAAAAATATCGAAAATCGCACAAGATATTTTTGTTCTCGACTTTAAATTGAAAAAACTTACAAATAACGATTCTATCCCATTTATTTTTAGATACAAATTTACTTGAAACAAAAAAAAAAAAATTTCAATTGAAATACGATTAAAATAACCATTTGATGTCTTAATTACTTTTATTGTAGTCGCTAAAAGTGTTGAATAGAAGGTTTTATTTTATTTTGTGTATAGCTTAAAAAAAACGTAGATGAAAAGTCGTACTGTTAACATAAAATAAAACTTCTAGCGTAATGCCATGTTAACAATAGTTTATTGATTGATCCATAAGGTTAAATACCCGTTTTGAAAACCCATCTTTTCGTTAGCTGAGTAACAAGTGCGTGCGTTTTTGTATTGGAGGTTGCCAACACATTTTTTTTCTTAAATAGAGTTGTAAACACGGTTACTCAATAAATTTAACTATTGGCGATAACTTATTTTGATCAAAATCTCTCGAATCGAGTATTTACACTGCAAGTATATATACAATTTTTGAGTAAACGTGGCTAAAATGCCAATTTTCATTATTTTTAATGTATGAGCTGGTTATTAGGGAAATATATTTCAAACTCAATATAATTAAAACATACTATATTTGAGTATTTGGGGAATATTTTGCTTGCATTTATGTACATTCAATGATATCAGGATTACATTACTGAAATAATGGACATTCAAAGATTATTTTATCAAAATACCACATGTGAAAACGTTTAAAATTTTAGATTTAATTAATAATGATAATAATAAATAACATTATTTAAAATAAATATAGTTGGACCAAAAACTTTGTCATACCTGACTTGCACGATACCTTAACACACGTAACTAACACCGATGCATATATTAAAATTTACAATAGGAAGTATTCTATTCTAAAATTAATTTTTAGTGATCATATGAAAGCATTTTATGACGTAATAGAAATCTATTAATAATTTAAGTAACAGAAAGCTATAATAAACTTACCATATCGATATAATAAATTTGATTACATTGTGAATCTTATACATAAATATTTAGATTCTAGACAAGACTATATTAATGATTTGGAGATATGAAATAATTAGTTTTTTTCTCACATTGATAAAAATTCTGATATAATTTTTTTTTCGTATGTCATTTTGCAACGCTATATTCTAAGCGTGGTGACATTACAAATAAGTCTGTAAACATTGATAATTTCTATATTTATTAAAGTAAAAAAACTTGGTGCGCGCATAATTACTCGAATTATTGAAAAATGCAACAAAACATTTGAAAACACATTATATAATACAAAGATTCAGAGCCGTGTTGTTATTATAAATTATCTAAATATTCAGGATTAAGTCGTTTTTATAAAATATTTAGAATTTATATACAAACTTTTTATGTATGTTGTTTTTGCTAGAAATTGGCCAGTAAAAATTACACTAAAGGATACTATGATAAGAAATAATGTTATATGACCATTTTTATAATAAATAGTTAATTTTAAATACGATTTTTCTTGAGTTGCATACATTCAATTTTACTGACACATTATTGTCTATAATAAATTTTAGCACACCATAAGAAAAGGACACTTTATCTACCTCAAATAAACTGCACTTTAATTCTAATAATTATAAAATACCATATGACTTCAAAACATTAAAATACGTATGGAATATTTGACTGCATAAAATGACGTCATATTAAAATTTCAACTGTCCCAGCAACATTTCCAATGCAAAAACAACATCATCTGTGTATTTTTGGTATGAGTTTTTCCTATTACGTTATTATTTCGGTTGAAGTTTCTGTCTATTTTTATGAAACAAATGAATGTCTGATCAAAACATTATCTGTCAGACGAATTTCAAAAATGGAATGAAACGCTGTAACATTACTTGTATGAAATCACAGGGTCTGCTTTGTTTCAGCGAAACACAAAACATTTTTGTAATTCCAGTTTGCAACTAAGCACAAATGACACGAGATTTATTCCAACTGAAAATGCAACCCAGTAGTTTCATCGTCGCATTTTATTTTATTATGTATATCAGATATTCTTAACTAAAAAGCTTGTTTGAGAGAAATCGTCTATGACAGCAACGTTTCTAAAAATGTAATAGAATATTTATTATCTTATCTCATACTGAAATAAATGACGTATTTTATTAAATCATATAAAATATTAAAAATATATTTTGACTTTACTTAATTGTTTTTTTACTTTTCGGCTTAGAAAATTCTGCCCTACATTTACATATGGAATTTAAATAAGCTATCATAAAATACTACCAAATTTTACAAACAGAATCTTTCATACAATTAATAGAACCTCACGTGTGAAAACATGGTAAATGCTTGAGGGGAAAGTTTTCATGAAATTGCAATTAAACGTATGCTGTCATTGAGAGTTATTATTTAGCATTATGACTATGTTTGAAACGACACTGCAATGCGCTTAAAACAATTTTAAAATAGTGAAAATGTGTAGTTAGTGTACTTTATTACTCATATAAGTAATTAGTTTCATGATACAAATGAAAATTGAGAATGATTTGATGTAAATCGTTGCATTTGAAAATTTTATCGCTGGAAATAATTATTATTTTACTGTCCATTCTATGACATCAACTCTGAACATTATTCATGATTTGATATTCAGAATAATAAAAATTTAATGTCACGGTAAAAAACACTGACAACATCAAACAAATGCTTTGTACTTTTATTTTCTTAAGCCTTAACCCCATTGTCTTTGATATTGTCATGTAGACGTTAGTAGCTTTCAATAATATATTGCCATTTTTGACAGTTATAATTAACAAAAAATTAGTAGTTATAATAAAAAGTAATGCATGATTTATAAACAATGTTTTTTTTTACTTGGGCACTTTATATAGAACGTTTACTATTTGAAGTTTCCATATTGACTATATTTAGGCAAAATTCACTAATCCTCATATGACAATAATGCCATGAATGAGGTTGATTTTTCTTTCCTATTTGTAAATTTGGTAGATACTTCTACTTTTTTTTAAAAATCCAATGTTAAATTAAGATACTAGTTTGGAATTTGGGGCTTGATTCCTTTTGACAAAACGTGAATTTAGTTGTGTATAATGTGATTCTAAAAATAAGGCACTTTTTGTCTAAACATAGTCATACTCGCATATTAATAAAAACTTAAAACATATTTTTTACTACGAATTCGTAATAAGAAACATTAATTACATTCTGTAACGACGAAAATATATTTTCTATGATTTAAAATAGCAAATTATGCTAAAAATTCATTTGTGAAATTTTATTTTTAGTCTATTTCAAGTCTTTTTTATCGTCTCGTTTGTTCCGAGTATTCAATTATTTCCAGTCTATTGGGCACAGAAAGCTGTGCCATAAAAAATGTAAAAAATGCAGCAAATGAACAAATTCTTGAAGACACACGACTTCTTATAGTTGATATAAAACCTAATAATTTTTTTTATAAATAAAAATAATTAAAAATTAGATGAAATACATCTTGATTAAATTTTATTTACCATATTCACTCCAAAAGTAGATTATATAGACCGTACAAAAGAAGAACGATGCAAATCACACACATTTACATGAGGTACAGTTATATTAAATGATTTTGGGCTTAAGTCAAAATATTTCGTGAAAACAACGTTGACGTACGTGAAAGTTTAAATTGCCGCTTTATTTATTCGATCTGATATTATTTCAATAAGGTATCAAAAATAATTGACGGCCTTTTTCCTGGCCGCAAACTTCACAAGCCATCCATTTTTCAAACATAAAGAGCTAAATTCAGATGATAAGTCGGCATTCTTATTTTGACATCTTTCAATAAAAAGTGTATAAAGTTATATACATTATGATTATCAAAAAAGTTGATTTGAAAAAAAGCTGAGGGTTACTTTTTTTTTCATTTCTACCGTCATGCATAGTCAAGTTTTATTTTTAATAAATTTTCAAAAAAAATGATTGTCAGCCCATTCGGCATCCAGTCCCGAATCATTGAATTTTTTATAATCCTGGATTTTGAACCTCCAATCTCTGTATTCGATAACCACGATATGTGTTCGCTCACCGTCCACATATAATGTAGCCTGAAGATGCCGAAAGGCGAAAC
>JAGVSQ010011249.1:0-12366 GCA_022683975.1 Rhyacophila evoluta | reverse complement strand
CAGTGATCTCACATATGGAAGTTTACCAGTTTTAAATAATTCAGAATTTAAAACTATAGGCATCAAATCAGTGGTTTAATAAAATAGTAACTTTTGTAGATAGATGTAGGTATTTAAAAATAAGCTCTATCTATAACCTATTTACAGTGCTAAAATTATAAACAAATTTATTCTTCTCATATAGATGGAGCATTAGATTCATAATACAATTTTTTTAATATTTTCATAATATATTAGTCTAGTTCAAAAACTAAAAATTTGGGTATAGGGAAGTAATAATAAAGTTAGTTATGTGGTCATGTTTAGTCAGTTGCAGTAATAACATCAAAATCTCTCACCTATATGAAGATAAAAGAAAACTTAAGGGTAGATCGAGGTAGCCCCAATATTTTCTAATAATATTGATAGAGTCTAGAGTAAAAACTCTACAGCCTAAAAACAGAATAAATTGTGTAATGTATCAAATGAAAATTGTAAACAAATACTTTAATTTCTATCGGCATATATCCTTTTGGACACGAATTTAAGATATATCACCAATCAAACTCTCCCTATGTAATACAATTGTCTGAATAAGATGTAGCTTTATTGCATTGAGTGCTTTTGGTAGCAGTAAATAGATTCATAAAAGGGTTACTAATATGCTCGCCCAATTCAATTGAGTCATATTGATCAGTAATATGCACATCAATGAATAAGTAATTAATTAATAGTTATTTATTATTAAATCTTCCTATTATAGTTGACACTGTATGTCATATATAAGGGCAAATTACAATTTCCACTGATTGATATGTTCGCTAAAAAAGTGAGCTGCAGATAGGATACAAATGAAAAACAACATGTTCATATATAATATTATATACATGTGTGTATACAGCTATAAGAATTTACATTATTGTTAATAAATGAGGATGATACCTTTGGGAAACTTTCTCTCCAGAGTAAGTAGGGCGATTGCATAAAATATCGACGAATGATTGGGATGCCGTGAGACACCTTCCTTGTCGAATGTAACGAGGGTGTCCATTTTATTGGCTTCTAAATGTGTGGAAATGATTTCCGCCACATGCTCAGTAGGCCACCGGATGCCTGGGTCATCCGGCATGTAGGCGTCTATGTACAAAGTTATGCGACACTCTTTGATTCCCAAAGCAGTACATGCTTTCCATAACTCTGATTGTCTAACCATACCCTGGTTTTCATAATTTCCTGGAATTTGGATAAATAAATTATTTTGTGGGAATCGTTGCTATCGCTATACGAGAAGAAGATAATGAGAATGTTGAGTTTCTTCTCTTAATACGTAATAAACAAGGTTGAGTGATGATGTCGAATAGTAGTGACATTATTTGAACAGATTTTTTATTATATATACATTAATATGACAGGGATAGATATATGTATAATGAACGCTAAATTCCTCACAAAATTCAAGCCAAATGCCGCTGTTGATTGTATGCATTGCGTCAGTGTTCCTTTACGTTTTGTGAATCAACCATACACGAAATTTTAAAAATAGATTCTAGTGTCGGATTCTGGGGATACTTTTTAACTTCGCTCACAGTAAGGAGATAAAAAAAAATGCCTAACATAGTTTTAGCAAATCTTAAATAGAACAGAATCTATAAAAACGAACGACATACTTACTTACCTATTGAAAGGCATAATATGTGGACTTCGATTCCTTGTCGAATAAAATTTAATATTGTAGGTCCGAAGAACATACATTCGTCGTCAGGGTGTGCAATAACAAATAATGCTCTTTTTGCACCATTTATATTTTTGTTTGAATATAATTTGTATCTTATTGACAGAATGTATAGTAAAGCGCATATTAAGAAATAAGACACTATCCACAAAACAATATATTCAGCCACGCTGTGGAAATACGTCAGCAGAGAATTGTATGTCGTGCAGTAAGCCTTCCATAAAAAATCCTGGATGTCATATTCAAAGTAATCATTTAATGACATTTCCTCAAGAATTCTCAATTGACATGTCTGAACGAATAGATAATTTATAATTTAGGATTGAAGACGAAAGATTTCATTATTTTCAATCCACTATTCATAGCCGAAATTAACGTAAACCACATTTACTTGTTTAAGTCTATTATTATTTTAGTAACCTCAAAAATATAAGACAGTCAAAATTTTATTTTTAAAAACTTTTGTGGCCACTGAGCAAAACACCAAAGTGTTGCTAGTCAACTATTTGAAATTTAGTTCCTGGTGAAATGTTTCGACTATTTTTATTTTAATAAATTATTTACATATCAGTGGCGTAGCTACCACGCAGCAGTTGGAGCAGGCTGCTCCAGGTACATATACACCAGACATTGACAAAAAAGTACATTTAAGAAGCTTAGGAATTCAACTAAGAAAATAAAAATTTAATATAATTTTTGTAGAACTGTCAACATCTGATCAAAAACGTTAAGCCACAAGTATACAATCTCCCAAATAGCATGCGCACTTTAAATTTTCAAACTCTGAGAATGCAGGACTACATGCTTGTTGGCTTGAGTAATTATTTAACAATCAATTCAAGACATGTCTTTTCTTTGCAAAGATTCATATGCTCCACTTTCAAAGTGGACATGGTAAAAATATATCAGCTTTTTTAAACCATGTGCTAAAAGGTGGAGCATATGAATCACCATAATGTGGTCTTCGCCAATTATTTTATCCAATGGTCAGTAAGGCACCTTTCACAATACAGCAAGGACTATCTTCTATCGTCTTTCCCTTAAAATACAACCTACCCCAAAAGTAAGACCTGGTGAAAAACACAATCTGTTAGTATAGTATTGTGTGTACTATTGTATTATTAAATAAGAAAAAAGTGTTACTTAAACATGGATTTCTGCAATATTTCCTTTCACATCAGAACACAAGACTTTATTATTTTTGAATTTTGCCCGCAAACATGTGAACCCTATCTCGAAAATAAGCACTAGTGTGTTTTCTGAGTGCAAAATTAATATAATACTGATTCTTATACTTGGGGAAAAACAATGATAAGAAATATCAAAGAATTAAACACAAGTGATGTAAAATCAGTTAAAAAATATTTTTATTATAAAATATCAATTATTACAAAATACAAAATAAAAAGAAACCGAATTATGGAAAAGTGAAAATTCAAAATCATTATTGGAAACAGGTGCAACAAGATTGGGTTTGTTTATGGTACATATGAAATTCTTTCAAAGTATAAAATGAGTGAGTTTAATGATGCAATTTAAATTGATAACAAAAACAATAGACATAATGATAACACTAAAAATCTTAAATTTAACAAATCAAACCATTTCCATTTTTTTCGAAAAACAGACAGATCACTGTGTATTGTTTATATTTTGAGAAGCGTTTGGTTACTTTTTATGAAATGATTATCTGAATAATATTCTTTCGACTTCCATTTCAGTGCAATAATTGAATCAGAGACAAACGCAACTTTATCAAATCAAACATATTAGCTGTGTTGGTTGTCAAGTCACTTTGATGAGTATTCACTGTTATGTTAGGTTATATCATTAAGATTTCGTCTAAAACTATAATACAATCAATCCACAAATAGTAGATGAAACTGATTACCCTAAAGTTATGTAGAACGGTACTTCCCAAACCGTAGGTCACAGCCCCTTGGGGAACTTTTTCCGAAATATTATTTGAATTGAATGTTATCAGGTTTTCCTGTTTTTATTTTTTTTTTGTTCACTGAATTTATCTTATTGAATGTTATTTGGAATTTCTCTTTTTTTCTTATATTCAAAATAATTAATTTTTCAGAGGCCACAGATTATTTTCTGATTTAGAGGGCTGTGGTGTGAAAAAACACTGAGTGCAGCAGATTTTGGGTACTAGGTTCAACGGTAGCTGGCAATACAGGGAAACTAACATAAAACAATTATAAAATGATCAAGCATTACACAACCAAGATTTTTTTGGTCTTTAAAGCTTCAATGCTTGTGCAAAAGCATATAAAAAATCATAATGCGAATCAATTTTTTTGCTTTCTCTACTATGAAAGTAGAATGTATGGATCTCCATAATGTGAAGACTTACTTATTATTATTAAACAACAGATTATTTTCTACGTGATTCAATTGTTAGCCGTTCAATTAAACCATTGAACATCCACCCACTGTATGTAAATATACAATGACGAGATAATGTCAAATAAGAAATGGTAAAAAGGGGCAGAACAATGAATAAGCACTGCAGCAACAAAATATCTCATCCGGCTCTATAAAAACACTGATTTTAGGTTAGAATTTTTTTATGATGTGAGATACCCATGTTCCCCATATAATTTTCTTATAATTAGTATAAATCCTATTGTCAAATGTACATTATCATTTTTAATCATATACTGTGAAACCTTGATATAAAGGACTAATGCACATTTTCACCTTTTATTTTTTAAGAATGTTTTGTCCGTTATGTTTGAAGTTCGTTATATCAAGATTTTACTGTAGTTCAAGATTCTATGTTGCGTGTTGACTAATTTTGACATTATTTGGTTAAAAAATAATTTTCTTACTGTCAATATCACATTGGTTCTTTCAACCTTTGAACAAAATTACATGGCACAAAGAATACACCAACAATATTATAAAATAAAACAATTTATATAACTGCTAACATTGATGAGGTCTGTATGTCATTCACAGCATAAAATTCGATAAGAATCAGTAATTTTTATTTACATTCCCGTATTATTGTTGATATTAATATATGGTATTGTGATAAAATAGTTTATATAATAAGAATCATAATATTTAACTGAGAATGGTGGAATATTTAAAATTTATACATCAATTTTAAAACACTATGGGTTGCTAAATAATTCAACCAAATATGAATTACGCAATTAACACGTTCGCTGCTAAAGACGCCCCTGGGGCGTCAATACACCATACTAATACACACATGTCGCAGCGAATGTGTTAAGGACAGAAAAGTAAAAAACTTATAATTATAACTGAGATATGATTCTGAATAATTCTTTATCTTGTTGAACTTTAAGTGATCAACGAGTCAGTATTTTGTAACATGTTGACAACTATCATCACAGGATTTTATTTTTATGTAAGCCATAACAAATGATCATATTGGTTGAACTCTATAGTTTAATATTTTAAATACTCATGTTAACAATGCATTATCTGGTACTGACTTTCCTAATAGCTTTTATTTTGAAATTTATTTAGAATTATTGCAATGCCAGTTTTGAAAAAATTTATATAATTTCAAAGAATTAAAGCATCAGCCTTCATATGACAAACTGGAAATTAGTCGCTATGAAAATAAAACCTGCTAAAATTTTCTATTTAGTGGTTAAACAACTCGGTCTAGATACAATTTTAGGTGCTTCTCTACTGCCATATCTGTATGAGTGTGCAACGAATCTTAAATGTTAAGATAAGCAGATAAACAGTTTTGTCATATTTTGTACAGAAAAATTGTCATGGAAAGGCAGTATGACTGCAGTGGGCTAGTTACCCAGAAGAGATTGTGAACAAATCCAGATATATATTCAATCAATTGGAGGAATTTTTATACAAAAATCCATCAAAACTATTTTTTGGAGACAGCACCATCGCTTTGTTGTCAAAGTAGTTGAATGATGATTTGACATAACTTTCACCCAGTTTTGACAGGTTACTGCATTAATAATTGAACAGAATAAGTAATAATATTCAATATTCTTATTTTATACGTAACATTAAACATCTATAGATATATTCAGAATTGAGAAAAATTAAACTTTACGACATATAATTATCTTCAAGGCACCGAATAGCATAAGGTAAATAATACTTCTTGACACATTAAAAACGTTTAAATATTTCAGGAAAAGGACAATTATTCTGCTCTTTAAAAAGTATTCAGTTTTTCAACATAAAACTATTTAAGAGATAGTTCCCAAAGAATCTGAAAGAATAACTATTACGATTTATCAAAGTTTTATAAATACCATGGTAACATTTAATAAAAAGCTATCATTTCCATTATTACTTACTACCATCAACTTTTGGTATCTGTCTAATTTATCATTGACATATTAATTTATTCGTTCAATAAGTTAGTAAACGATATTCAATTTTACTGCCTTTATTCCTGATATTAGATATTTTAAACAGTGACCTTAACAGTGACCTTAAAAGTGTCAAGTATTTTATTTAAACTAATCAGTGTAATAATCAGAGTATAATATTAATGACTAAATCACTATTAAATAAAAAATTAAGTGGATTTTTAGGTATATTTTTCCACCATAAATTTAATAAGTAACATTTAATAAAAACAATCTAATCCTTAAAAGGCAATAGGCACATTCTTATTTAAAATCTAAACAATATAACTAACTATATAATATTTAAAGCAATGGGAAAGTAAACTATCAGAAAACTTACATATATATTTTTAATGGTCAGTTTATTATATCATCGGTCGACATGCAATACTTTTAAACCACAAATGATAAATTCTTCAAAAAACTGAGCGTTCATATGTATCATAAATGTTATATTTGTATGGAAGTTATCATGTATGGAATAAGAAATTCACAAACTGACAAAGAGATAACATCTAAAGCTGTGTACTGACCAAAGCAAACGCTCGCTAGCAAGTTGAATTACCGAATCTGAGTGAATCTCCGTTCGCAAACCCTTTTTTGCAGTTCAAGTTTTGCAGAGTATGTGAGGTGATTCACAGAGTAATTGATATGCCAAAACCAAAATCTCATTCTAGTTTGATGATAATTCATGCTGACCGATGAAATACGTTTTGTTAAACTGACTTATCCGTTTAGTAAAATTAAAAATTAATAATAACAATAAAAGGGGTTTTATTTTGAATTCACAAATTTCAGATGGCATTGAATCAACAGTACTATCGACAAGCACAAATTAACAATTAAAATTTTCAATATGGCTTTAAAATAATAATACAAGCTCCAACAGCATGATACTGGATCTGAATCAAGGAATGTTTACTCTGATATTTTTCTTGAAATTGATGGCAAACATAATTTAACGGTAAATACTTGTAGTATATGAATGTTTGTTTTTAGTATTATTCATGAAGTATGAGAGTATCTATTTGTAAGTCCCAATTTTCGACCAAACAGCATATCCCTTACGAGATTCATAAAATATTTTTTAAACTATACAACTCAAATTATTCTGGTAAGAGAGCTAAAAATATACCTCTCCTTAGAGCATTAGGACTATACACTGAATAGAATAAGATTTTCTATTGTGCTACAAAATAACAATTGCACTGTTGACTTGCCAGGGAAAGGCTTTTTTAGACTGAATAGAATTGTGTACATACTTTGGAGCTGAGGCATACCATCCTACAATTCCTTTATGTTTAAATGTTGATATTTAATTAGGAAATATAACTTTATAAGCCAATGAAAACTACCACTGGTGATTTTATTTTATTGTTGAAAAAGAAAATAGTATATACTTGATCATATTTGAAAATTCATAATAAAGTCATTAACATTTATTTTCTTGCAGGGTAAATCTATGCACTAATTGAGTTGCGGAGTAGCAAAAAGCACTCTGGATTTTTAACCAATGGTAAAGGTAATGTTTAGCATTCGAGCCAAAAGTTTGGCTAGGTTAATTTCAAACGCTAAATGTTACCTTTACCACTGTGATTTTTCCAACTCAACGACTAAATATTCTAAAATAATGACGGCATGAAAGCGTTTTTAGACTATACGAAAAAAAAGACCAAAAATGATGGCGAGTATTACTTATAAATCGCAGAATCAGTAAAAATATATAAACAACTATAAAAAATTATCTGTTAAAGAATAATGACAAATATGCAATGGAAAATACATTTTCATAGGAATAAATTTACCAACTTCTTTTCACCAATCTTGGGATTAGTTATTCAACATTCGTTCAGACAGTTGGAAAACAAGCTACCATGTTTTTTACCATATTCAGTCCGATAGTGAAGCACGTGGATAACCATAGTCTGAAAATGTTTACTCCATATATGGATGTCTGCATTGTTTTTTTTGAAAATAAAAAAATACAAGATGATTGTCAACTTTCAAAGACATCATTCTCTCAAAGACAAACAGGTAACTAAGAAATGTTATTATACCTCCCTCTAAATTTTGAAAATATGATATGCATTATCAAATCATGAAACCCAAGTTTTTCTTTGTTATTCATCAGAAGATCAACGATAAAATTACCAATGAGCATGGTTGAAAATATTAAATGACTTGGCAACTAAATGTTAAAAACAAAGTTTTATTTCAAAATGTGAAATAAGTCAAAACAGTACCAGCTTTTGTCATTAAAATAATTCAGTCAATCAAAGCGTGACTAGTGTGAAGTGCTGTCAAGCCAACACATACATAATAGAATCATAGAAACAACCATTTGTCTAATTATACGTCAGATGATCTACGCATGATATATCAACAGTAGATATCAAGATATAATATTACTCAAAAGATTACTATAATTCAGAGGATAGCGAAATGGCAGATAACTCTTCAGCAGTGTCATCTCCATTGGGTACATCATCGGAAATAGCAACAGATAACATTGATTCCACATAGACTTTTCGTTTCTTAGGTTCTGGCTTTATATCTTCACAATCTTCTGATAGGAGTCTCTTCAACACTGGACTAGATGATGAAAGATTCTTATCTACCAATGTATTAGGAAGCAAGGTATCACCAACTGCCATTAGTTCTTCTACTTTATTTATCACAGTATCATCCTAGCAGCAAAACCACAAACGCGATATTATTATCAATATTTTATAGTATGGTAATTATGAAAAATAATAATAAATATTTTTATAACCATGTTAACTTCACACATGGATCATATTTATGCTTTGCAATATGAAAATTTCTCGACAGATGGTTTTTATGAGACTTCGTTATTGGCTAATTGCTCATTTTATTTAGGTTCCGGTTCTGCATTTTTAAACTTAAAAAAGAATATGCAGCTACGGGATTTGAACTCACAACCCTCAGTTCCAAAGTGCTTATGCTTGCCAACTCAACTACTGAGGCAAATTTACAGTCAAATATTTCATAAAATAATCTGGATGTATGATTATTTTTTGTTATTATTACAATTATCAGTACAAATGATGCATCACTGTGACAATTTACGTCACTTACCGCATAGTAGTTGATAACAAAATAATGAAAATAAACAAACCTGCATCCATTGATCTACAAGAATACCTTCCAATGTGATTCTTTCCATCGGATTTATGTTAAGCATTTTGACAGTGAGTTGTCTCGCTAGCAAGGAAACTCCTTTCCAATGCTTACTAGAAAACATGTATCGCCCTTTTAGTATCTGGTCTTTCAGTGACAAGCCTTTATACTCGTTTGAAAATGGCAAATATCCTGACAAGCTGTAAAATCATATGAAAAAATAAGTGATTTACAATAAATTAGTGAAACCATTCAAATAAATCAATAGCAGAGATTCAAGTCACCTTGTAAAGCTTCTTGACTCATTTCAAGCAAGTTCAAAATTGTTGTATTACTTGAATGAATTAAGTGCGATTATTTGATTGCTTACTACATTACTATAAAAATTATAATTAGATTACTAGCGAAAAGTTGTCTTCTAATACAGCAAAATAGGAGGAAGAAGCAAAAAAAGATTGATAAATTATAAATATTTCAAACAAAATAAACGATTATAGAGATGGAAGATAATTTTTAATGTTGATATTAAAAAGCAAATTCAAGATTTCGTGCAAACCAATTAGATTAGAATAGCCACACATGAAAGTTGTACAATGCAAATTACCAAATAAATAGTATTACTCCTAGACTCCAAACGTCTATTTGCTGTCCATACGAGTTGCGTCCTTCGGCCAGCAGAACTTCAGGAGCGACATAGAGGGGTGTTCCACACATTGTCTTCATAAAGTTCTCCTCTCCTACAAACTTGCTTAGCCCAAAGTCAGTCAGTTTCACCAATGTATCTTCTTCATTTGTTCGAAGTAATACATTTTCCGGCTGACAAATCATAAATATAATTTAGACATAGGCTATCTTTTCAGAAATCCCTGGCGGTCAATATAAATTTGAAAATCCAGATGACCAATGGGTTGAGCAAATGGCTTTCAAATAATTCTCATGAAAAAATCTCTCAAGTCTTTACATTGCGAAGATCCATATGCTTCACTTTCTGCTTAGCATTCATAATAAACAATAAATATTTTTAAGAACATGTATATTAGAATAAAAGATAAAGAATTTCGGATTGACCCTATACTTAAAATTGGATGAAAATAAATATCTTCAGTATACTACCATTATGCTTGAAAGGGGCGCATAACAATTATTAAAAATTGAAAAAAACCCTGTTTCTTAACAATTTTATAGAAACAGCGAACTTGACTATAGGAAATTGTTATTAATTATTTTTTACTGTAGTCGTCAATTGTTTACAAATTATAAAAGAAAGAAAATGAATTATTAGGAAAAAATAGTAACAGATTACATTTTACTTCTCAGAATGACTATAAGAAAGTTTTAGGATAAAAAAAAATTCGCATTATTTATAACATAACTACCTAGATTAAAACACCCCACTTTCTAACAATCAGTCGCCACCGTAGGAAAGATCTTTTAATTCATATTTTACAAAACACTTAGTCACCTTCAAATCCCTGTGAGTTATTCCGCAGTCATGAAGATATTTGACAGCCAATACCATCTGACGAAAAACAATTTTCGCACTCCTCTCGTTCAACCGACCTGAATTTGACACTCTGTCAAACAACTCTCCGCCTTCCATTAATTCGAGAATTATATGAACTGCCTCATTTGTGTCAATTACCTCTTCAGTCGATATCACACAAGGCTGAAAATTAAACATTACAAATGCATTCATATAATATTCCACAAGTTTCTTTTGTTCTCTTCTCTCAAAGAAATTTCACAATATATTATTCCATTATGGCAATGTAACAGTATTTTCTCTTCATTAAATTAAATGTAACTACTTACTTATATGCAGAACTCACACCCTCATCATCTTTAATACTCAATTTTATACATCACTTACATGTTTAAGGGATTTTAAAATTTCAACTTCATTAAGGATTTTCACAGGATCATTGAGTGGATGTCTTTGTCCATTGGTTAGTCGTTTTTTGGTTATTACTTTCATAGCATATTTCTGGCAAGTCATCTGTAAGAAATACCCCCAATTGAGTTACAAATAACCATTTAATATTCTAATGGTAGATGTTTAAACACATAACACTCATAATGACTATTGCAATAATGATGATTAATATTGCAATCAGTAACGGAATGGAAATTTACTTTCTAGAATTATAAAAAATCATTCTTAATAATTTTACATTATAAGTAAACCAAAAGGTTATGCCACGGATAAATACATACATTCTAGCTAAAAACTCTATATTAGCTAGTAGCTTTTTATGACAGAATAAATTACATAGCGAATAATATGACACATAGACATTTGTGTGCATATTACTCAAAACCACTGGCAATAAATTCAACCTCACTCAAGTGAAGAATCAGCATGGTGCAGAATTTTGATATGGTTTTAAATCATTTCAAAAAAGATTATATCAGTCATATCAGCAAATAGTCAAGCATTGAGTAATGCATTAAGAAAATAACATGAGAGATTTAATATACCTTATTATACACTAATTTCACAATGCCACATGCCCCCATGCCCAATACTTTTGAAACATAATACTTCTGGGCTATCTCCAAAGGTAACCCTTCCTGTTCATTTTTGAAGAGATCCATGAAGACAAATACTGAAATTATCAAAATTTAAGATCAGCTAAGGTTAAGTAAACGCAATATACACAAATGTTGAGTAATAATTTAAAAAACTATAACATAGCAATAAAAGCGATTGAAATTATAATTAAGTAAATTAAAGTGCATAAAAATACAAAAACAAGCTTATGTGAGTATATGCTGTCTGGTAATAATTTTATGTTTCAAATCATTAACCTTAATTGATCAATGTGTACATTCCTAGAGCACACAAATGGTATGCAATTTATTATAGCATGTAATGTACACTTGAGGACACAGAATAAAGAAACAATATGACATTGACACTCATGAATCCAGTATAAATTTGCACCATCGTTCGATAACCAGTGATGGATTATTCCGTTTTTACAAATTGTTCGATTAATTGCCATCTGCTAGCATCAGCTAGACATCTAGCACTTAACGCTTGGCCTGCAGGAACCATAATTACGTTATTGTGTACTCTAGCAGTTGTCTGCCAGACTCGGAACGTTCCGTGCCTCATATTTTAAATATTTTGACAGC
>JAGVSQ010011248.1:576-12367 GCA_022683975.1 Rhyacophila evoluta | reverse complement strand
TGATAGAACGTGTATTAAGTTGTATACATTGTGATTATCAAATAAAAGCTATTTTTTTAAATTGAGGGTTACGTCTTTTTCCTTTCCACAGTCGATATGCAATTCATTACATCAATTCAACACATTAGAAGCAATGCTTTAGAAGCGTCCCAATATTATGGGCAGTTTGATTTCTACTTAATTTTAGAAAATTATTATAGTTTGCTATAAGTAACAATAAAATCATAAATCAGTTAGTTTAAAATAAGGGGTAGAGAAATCTGAAATGTCTCTGCCAGAAATACTTGGGTAGTTTTGTAATTATTTTCCCCAAACAAGCTAGACAAACAAACCACTATCGATTTAATGCCAAAGAGGCCATCAAAGTCTCCCCTTTCTGTTCCTCTCCAGTCGGATCAACAGTTCTAATTTTCGTGAAAATTTAGTGCACGGTATAAACCAGGGAAGCAACGATCTAAAAAGGAATTTCTTCGCAATAGATTCACGTTATATGCAATCGACTGGGCGCTAGGAATTCAGAATACGAGAGGAGGTGGTTGTTTCTTATACTTCACTTGTACAAAAGCGTCTATACAGCCATCGCCATCAAAGCCTGTGAGCACAAAATCTTTTTTAATTCGATTATTCACTACTTATTTGTAAGTAATATTCGCCAGTTTTTGTGACAATAACAACATACATAACGAAGGCTGTCTTTCTTTGTATAGGTACAAATATGTCCAATGCAAGTTTAGTTGAAAATTTAAATTAGTTTTTAAAAAAATATACTGCAAAAGGGGATTTTTCTCTAAAATAGAAGTACCAAAATTATTTATCCACAAATACCAGTATTTTTTTAACATTCCCGATTACGCAAACGAAGCATATCATAAGCTTACTGCCAAGACTATCTCTCTCAAAATTTGTCATAAACCTATTTTAACGCTATTTATTAGCAAATAATTAAAACTATCATGTGGTAATTGAGATGAATATTTAAGTTGCAATCAATTGCGACGTGAAAGCTTTAATAAGTATTTGCCATAAAATAGCATTAAAAACGTTTTCGTAAAATTTTGAGATAAGAGATTTTGGCAGTAAGTGGTCGATATTTATTTCCACAGTATAAAAATGTCCATTCTAGAAATTTATGGTGTGGTATATATTTTTCTCGCGAATCAATTATCACCCAAATTGTCTAAGCTATTAGGAATGCAATCCTGCAATTTTAGATACATAAAAATTCTTAACAGCTGTAGGATTCTACACGCAACCACTGGTTCCAAAAAACGTACGCTTACGTTTCGGCTATTAAGCAACAAATATTAGTTTAAAAATCGTAACTAAATAGTATTAGTTTATCGATGAACTGGCCATAATTGAGCCACACCGAATCACAACTGCAGCCTATATGAAATATTCATTCAACAAACAAACCTTTTGAAACACGTTGTCAAATTATATGAAATTTTAAATTTTTTTTGTCATATTTACCTAAAGAGTACAAGGGTTAATTAATTACCAATCCTAGTAAAAAATCGAGTAAAAAAAATCTTGATTGTGAGGATATTACGCTCTATTTAGAAAATTAAGTTATGCTTCATCTGTATATTCAATATTGATTTATGATGTGTATAACTTATAATATATTAAAATTACGTACTAATATAAAAAAATATCAAAAAAGTAGTGTTAGAACATTTATGTCTATATTCCCAATGTTTCCCAATCATTTAACTGTATAAAAATTATAATGAAACAAAAATGTATTCTATAACTTGATTATATTATTATCTTTCATGTCTTTCTACAGTATGTAAGTATATTTTTTTATTAACAATGTTTACGAAATATATCAAAAATGTTTATTTTTAGGAGACCGCTATTCGATAAACAGGTTTACAATTGAAACATTGGAAACTGACTCATGGTGAATAAATAACATTCGAGATCAGAAGCTAGAAATACAATCTACTGGCTGCTTATACAACTTTTTTACACCCATTATAAGTACGCATTTATATATGCAATTATCACATTACGAAATCTCTAGAATATATAATAATAATACCAAGAAAATGCTTTAGCAATAGATATCTATTTATCTATTTTATAATTATTCGTCTATAATAATAGGTATGTAAGTATCGTATAAACATATAATATTGTTTACAATGTCTGCTCTCGTATATGGATCTCCACAGATAAAAGTTATTCACTAAGCAAAGTATTTTCGCGATGTAAAGATTTATTTCGAAAGTTTTTTTACGGTAACTATTTGTCAGACAATTTCTTAATACATCAGGTATCTAGCCATTCATGTTTGTATTTCATTTAATTAATGCTTATCAGTTGTGGTATTTGAACCCGTGATATTCGGCACCGAAATGTGTTAATTTATATTTAGGCCACCGTTGGGGCACTGAAAAATTTCTCATAATACTTAACTGTTTCTAGGGGTATATTATATATGTATAAGGAATATAAATCCGATTATAAAGACACCACATCGCATTATATAACTACTTTCAGACATATCGAGTATGAAATGTGTATCTCTGCGATGACAATATTAATTTTAACTGACTATTTTGCGTGGGCATCGGTAGTGAGTCGATTTCTATCCCAATTTAATATGAGTAGCTTTCAACAATATGCGTTTAAAAACTGTTTTTTTTTTTAAACAGTTTAGTCATCAAATTTGTATGTTGATGCGACGCCATCCACAAACATGCCCTTACCTACTCAACCACCGAAGCGAATGAATCTTCCATTTGAAAATCATGAATATGACGAAAAAAACAGAACTGAAAAAATACACAAAGACCATGAATAGGTTTTCACATTTTACAAATTGGATTCAGAAAAAAAAAATAGTTGCATCGACTTATTCACGAATACGCACACCTATTGTTGAAATATTTAATATCCGGCACAAACTTTTGTGTCCACTTGCAATAATTATTTTACAATTAGTAATGATTTGACAATTCGGTTGTGAAATAACACATGTTTCTATCGGTAAAATATATTGATTAAATGAATTATGTTAACATTCAGTGGCACGCAAATTCATTAATTTAAATTTGATTTAAAAAAATAATTTTAAAATCTTTTACTCACGGTCCAAAACCTTGTAATTCTCCGTACACCCACAAGGCACATATCAAATATTTACGCAACCTATTTAAATAAAACATGCTACGTAATAAATATTTTATATATTCGAATAACTTTATTTTTACAATAGCATCAGTCTTTACTCCATTAATAAATGAGGGTTATTCATAAAAAATATATTATTCAGAATTGCTCTCTCAATTTATATGACCAACAACTGCAAATATACATATGGCTTAATCGATTATAAAGATATGTAAAACTAATTGAGAGAAGATAATAAAATAATATGCTCCCATACAGACATAGTCCAGTTCATGGCTCTAGTAGCATCAATGGACGCAGTTAAGCAGAAGACACGAAGTAACAAATAAGAGAAAAACGCGATTGAAATTTTAAAGAAACAAATTAACATTTAGTATTAATATTATATTATTAAGACTGTAATATGAAATTTAAATACTTACATGGCATATATTTCATCTTTTTTTATTAATATATTATTTAAAAACGTACCACCTTAACACACGAAAACGTTTAAGCCACATGGACGTTTTGTAGATATCATTTGTTGTAAATAGTATGCGGGTCGTTAGATCGTGTCAACCTAATTCATGTGTAATTTATATTTATTTCCGGTACATTCCCGTTGAATAAATTACATCTTTTCTCGATATCGCAGCTTCAAAATACGTCTAATCAAGACCCGGTGTAAGAACGTAGCGCGTGAATGGAGAGCACATTTAGCAGTATCCTGATGATTTCGGTATTAAATGATAATTGAAATTTTAAAATATAATTATGTTGTCTTATAGCCGTTCAAATATCAAGTAAAAAACAACTTTAAAGTTTTTACACAGTACTCGTAGAAATATAGTTTAGAGTTCAATGAAAAACTTAAATCTTTTACTCTAAATTATAAGATCATATCAGTCAACAACATATATGTCCGCATTTGAAATACCCTCGTATATTCATACTGAATCCATATAAGAATCACTTTAGCCCACCTCTTTGATTTTAAAAGCACACCTCTGAATCAACTACACAGTCTCCCCTAATTACATATATACGCATATCCTTTCGGAAATAATTGATTGAGTGCTAACGACAAAGCATTTATATAATCGTAATCATATGGTGCCGTGTATGCGTACTTATTAAATTCCTATTTTCCGAACAAATTACAGTTATTTAAAATACGTGACAGTTTTGCATACGACTTACCTTTGAAAAATAATTTTATCTACCTACGTATATACATGTCCTTATTTTAAATGAAATGAGTTGTTTCAAGAAATATAAATGTGTATATATAAAAATCAATATATGAAATACGAATATTCGCTGTATACAATCAGTGAGATAAGTTTTCAATGCGTATATATAAATGAAGTATGGTTGAACAAAACCAATTATACTATTGTTTTCTAATTAACGTTTAATTTATGCAGTTTGTTAATTTTTTTAAAGATCTTTTAACATTAATCACATACCATTATAATATTGATTATTACAATAGAAATAAGCGAAATTTAATAATTATTGATAAGCAGCTATGAAATAAATCACGATTTATATAATTAATAAATTATTTTAAATGATTCAGTATTTACTTGGCATACGTTTATTTGCCATATATCTTCATATAAAGTACGTATATTTTTTTTAATTTGCTTCACCAAGAAACAATCATCAAATGTACTCGTTATTCAGTCTTAATCATCAGTATCATCACCACAAACGAAATAACTTATATTAAAACTATCTTATTAGACTTCTTCTCCAGCACTCCCCATGTCTGTCGTAACGAACGTGAGGCGCTTTAAAAGTGTATAAAAAAAAAAAAAACATGGTATAAAAAAAATATATATATTTAGTTTTGTTGGCAATATATATGTTTGCTCACCGTAAGATTCCGCATTTTTTTTAAGCTAGAGAATTATCTTTCTTATCAACCAAGTCGCAATGGTTGACCTTATTAGACTGTAGATTTTTTCAAATTTAATTTTTGAAATGCTGTATATTTTTAACTGAGGGGCCGATTTCCAAAAAGCACTCTGAAAATAAGACCAAGGATAAAGCAACATTTAACGTTACATTTAGCGTTGGTTTTGAATCCAGAGCGCTTTTTGCAACTCGGCGCCTCAACCGACTTCTTTTTTTCAACCAGAATAAATGTTCATTTCACTTATTTGAAGAAATTATTCGAATTTACTAATATAATTGTCTCTTATATAGTTATATCGCAATAGATAGTATATTAATTTGACTTTCAAATAATTAATAATTACATTAGTAAGGTCATATTAGGTAAAATAAATTTATAAATATGGACTGTATGACCAAGGTATCGTCCCAAACAATTATTCTAAACATGTGGCATAAAAATAAATCAGCCCCTCTCAAAATCCAATCAACCCCTTGCTAATACACCCACTCCCTGGTAGTGACTTTAAAATAAAATGATAATCCCTGGTGGCTTATGCTGTAAACACAGATTTTCTTTTGGGGGTAGGTGGTAAGCACAGTTTAGCTTTCCAGTGCAATCTATATACCATGCCATTGTACTTTGTTTACTTTAAATTAAAGTGATAATATACTTGACTGATATAAAGTATATTATATATATTATAAAAATATATTACCATCGTAAAAAACATACCGTATTTCACCGAATATACAGCCCGGTATTATATTAATTTTATACACAGACATCGCAATTTTGGGGTAGAGCTTACATGTTTTTGGGAAAATACAGGTATCCATATTAGAGTGATGGTATTTAGGTAAGTTGATGCCATTAAGAAAGGACTTGAATGCAATTGATCGCTTAATCACTTCGGCATCCTCCAGCTATGCAGGGTTTTAGATCTTTTTAGAGAGAGCTCGTATCACATTTTTAGTAGGTCTTAATTTCTGGGTAGGTTTTATATTAAAAATGTCCTTTTAAATCATAGTAGGGCTTATTTTGCACAAATTTTTCATTTTCGAGGAAACACGGTACAATACAATAATACAATTTAAAAAAAAAAATGAATTTAATATGCACGTAGGTTCACAACTAGAGTATCTGGTTTGTATGTTTATTATAGCGCGAACAACTAGCGATACTTATAGTACTACTACGTTAATACGTCTTTATACCGTGTTCTTAAAAAATCACATAAAACTGAAATATATTGAGTACGTTATAATTTAAATGAATACCTATTTCAAGTCATATACATATTATATATGTCTCCCCGGTAGCGTAATGGGAATGTGGGTTCGATTCCCCATCTGTCGGATTTTTAAAATCCGAAAATTCAGAACTAGATACCCATTGGGTTGCATAATTGTCTGACAAACAATTTTTATAAAAATATAATCTGTCGAGACGTCTTCACATTGTAGAGACCCATATACTCCCCTTTCGGAGTGGATATCTTCACACTGTGTAGATCCACATACTCCACGATAGGAACGAATATAGTATATATATATGTATATATATATATATATCATAAATTATATATTATCAGATAAATGTGTTATATATTTTGATGAAAATGTAAATTCAAAGTTTAGGTGCATGCTTCTTGTATGCACCAACGCTAAAATATTCTACAGAGGGATTTGATTTTAAGATACAAAAAAAAGTTAACTAGCATTTAAAAATAATTTTCTATATTAGTGGACTTAACTTGATTTTGCGGAATGGTGACGACATGATACTCTTGTATATAAATCAATGATACATAATTATTTAAGATAAAAAACTTGGGTTTACTTGCGCAAATATTTTTACAAAATACATACATTTAGAAGCATACATACACAGTGTAACAAAATAAACCACTTTAACATTTGACCCAATTCCTCTGACGGCTATATGCGGTGTATTTCGTATGCGATTAATTCCTAATCCATCCCTATAGCAGGCAGTGGGGTGCTGGCATTGAAAGACAGGGGGGTTATTCAGAGGGCGAGAGGTTGCCGGCAGAGAAAAGGGAGGGGGGCAAATGCACAACAGACATCAGAAAGGAAATAGAGAGACAGTTATTAATGGATAGAAAAATCATCGACGGTGCGAGATTTCTACGAATTAAACCACCGAATACGCCAAATGCTCACTCACAGCGAAATGTTTAACAGAGTTTCGCCAATCGATATACTATTATATATTAGATGCTTACTTACTACGAAAACGTTAAGAAATAATTGTTTAACTAACTTTGTTTGTGCCTAACTTTAAAATATTAACATTTCATTACAACTTATAATAACAAATATGTGACAAACCCGTGGTAAAAATGTATATAAAAATTCATTTAAATACACAAACAAATGGTTAAATCGTTGAAATGTAGTAAAAATAGTGACACAACTTAGCAAATATTATATAGCACGAATATAAAAAATATGCCCATATTGCATATCGACTGTGGAAAGGAAGTAGGATCTAACCCACATAGAAAAAAAAGAGGCACAAAACATTTATTGAAAGATTTTGAGGCAAAACATTACATAGACATGAGTTTAAATGCACGAAGACTGAAACTAGTGTTTTATTTATTCAATATGATATTAATTGAGTAAGTCGTTTAAGAAAACCAATAAAATTGATATAGTGGAAGCTCAATTATCTGGTCGGAAATTTTACGTGCCATCCTTTTTTCAAACTTAAAACCTGAATTTGAACACTAATTTTACATTATCAACTTACATCCTTTTGACATAATGCATGTTGCGTAAATCTTGATTATCGAATAGAAACTATTTTGAAATATTAAAAGTTATATTTTTTTACTCCTCCACAGTCGATATCTAAATTTAACTTACATAGAATGGCTGTGAAATTTGCGACCAGGAAAAAGAACGCTCTTCACATCATTTTTGTTGGTTTTTTTTTAATTACTTATTAAATTATTATTTTAAAAAATCTTTAAATGTTCTATAAATGTTTAATAACGTTATTTATCCATTTGTATTCGTATAGATATGTATTTTTGTTGGGGTTGGGGTTTTAAGGAGTCAAATAAAATTTTTGAACGGTTTACTTTTAAAGATCAATTCAGGTCAGATGCTTAGCAAAAATTACTTTTATTATTTATTATTTACTTACTAATAAAATTGTCAAAAATAACTATACCATAACAAATATAATATATATTTTTTCCGAAGTAATTCTTTTAGTTTCTAAGTAGGTTCTTGCATTTTGTATTTATGCACAGTCATAAGTATATTAAAAATATCTTTCGCGTCGTTTTTTTGACAAAGCTTTCTTTCCACAGAGTCACGCGAACTTCTGCACTTGAGACATGAAAATCGATCTCAGACTTACCAATGTAGCAGAGCTTTAACGATAAGCAACGTTATTATCGCACTCACTAAATTAAAACAGCAATTTCCTTTGTAAATTATATAATAATACCCGCTGAAAAAACTTACATGGATATCAAGCTTTAAGCTCCCCGCCCGTTTATTAAGCAATTATTTTTTAAAACGTTAACTTTCTACCAAAGCTTTTACATGGCATTTAACATGAAAACTTTACGTACATCATACACTTAACAAAATAATACAAAATTATCAACTTCCCCAGTATACTTACAGAAGAACTCACATACCTTAATTGAATATAGATAATTAAATAAGATTTTTAATTTTATAATAAGTAAGAGCATACACGATACCGTAGAAGTCGCTGTATATTGAATTACTTACTTGCTTATTACATTTTTAGCCAATAACAATGTAGAGCGGAGCTTAAAAATATGTAATGAGGCTTATTTAAAATAATGGTCTCATTATTTATTTAAGCAGACGAAATCTTATGGTATGCAAGTACTTTGCTATACATGACGTTCATTTTGTTTTTAAGAGAAAGAATTTTAATTTTGCTTATACACTAAACATAATATCGTATGAAAGGTTCAAAATTGCAGTGTAAGTGTGTTATATTAATTTAATAAACGAATGTTCTACTTATGTTGGATTATTTGATTTTAATGCACAGAAAGCTGATTTAATCAGTATTTACTTTAGAATGGAAGAGTGGAACTTTTATAATTACAAAATCAATGTACGTAAGATGTATTTGAAAAGAAAATAAATGCTGTATTTATAATTTACGATTACCGTATTCGTATATAGATGATCGAAGGCACATATTATGCGCTTTATATGTATACACAATTTTATAAATAATTGTCAAAAATTTAACATGTATATATCTGACAAAATAAAGTAAAGTAACCAAATGCTGCCAAAAAATTAATAGCAATAAAAAATCAATAAAATAATTTATAAAACAAAACAATTTCAAAGCAGCATTTCATTAAATTTAGTTCCCACATTTTCTCTGAAAGTGGATCATGTAGATAAACATAGAGTGAAGATGTCCAGTCTGAAAGTGAAGTGTATGGATCTCTGCAATGTGAAGTCATGTCTTGACAGATTATTTTTCACGAAAATTGGTTGTCGGACAACTGCTCAACCCGATCGGCATCCACTCTTGCATTTCAATATATTATTTTAAATACTCCAGATGTGGGAATCAAACTCGCATTCCTCAGACGAAAGACACGTACGTTAACTTCTCGGTAAAGATTTAAAATATTGTTTTATAAAAAATATTATTAATTTTGTCTAAACTGTGGAATAAAAAAGGTTAACAGATTTTATTATAGATGTTAACAGATGATAGTTAAATTTTTAAACCCTTGTATAAACCATAAGAGATATTTAACGCGGATAATTTGAAAAAAATATCGAGCTAAATTTGAAAACGACTGGAATGTAAAAATTCAAATTTCAGAACAATAACTCTCAACTCTCTCTACAAATATTGTCGAAACTCTTTAGTTACTTTGTGAGTCGGTCTCTTCAGTTGTCGCGGTTGCCCAAAGTTCTCCATACAACAAGTGCGTGATCGGTTGTATTGCGTGCGTCCTCGCAAAGATGGAACACATCACATAATTTACTTTGACAAATGTCCATACACGACACCACGCGGCTACACCACATTAATTTTGAAGTCCACGGGAGTCCGTGCTTAAGTCGGTAGTAATACCACCTATAGACTTCATTTCACATAGTGCTTCCGGTTAAAATCGAGCAATTTTGTAACAATTTGTACACAATGCGACACATCGGCTACTACTGTAAAATATATTCAGATAACATCAGTACTGTAAATACAGAATTATATAAAATAATAACGATTTTATTTTAGATATTAATAATGTTTCCCACGTAGAGGTTAACATGCGCGCCTTGCATGCGAGGAATGCGAGTTCAATTTTTATTTTTGCCGGAGTTTTTAAAATTATAAAATGCAGTACTGGACGCCCATTGGGTTGACCATTTCTTTGACAACCAATTCTCGTAAAAAATAATCTGTCGAGGCATATCTTTACATTGCGGAGATCCATATACTTCAATTTCGGAGCAGATGTCTTCACATTGTATAAATCCATATGCTCCGCTTTCATAAAAAACATGGGAAAACTAAATATTGTTAAAATTTGTGTAGATTATTTTAGTGGATAAGTGAGCGCAAATCGTTTGAGTGGGGCTTGCAAAAGTGAATTTTAATTAAGATCTAAATATTGCTTGTTTCGTCAAACTATATATAAAAATCAACAATTTGTTTTGATTTATGAAAATTGCATCGATACAATTAAAAATCTTTTCACTTTAAGGACTCCATCTTTGATACCGGAGATTATGAATTCAAGTCCCGATATATGAATTCTAAATAATTAAAGATGCAAGACTGGATACGCAATAGAAGAAATAATTAGCTGACAAACAATTGGAATGAAAAAAATTGTCGATATACAATACATACATAGCTTAAATTCATTAACTCCACATTCAGAAAAGGTGTAAAATAGTTTTAACATCATTTTATAACGTCCATTGTATACTGTGGCATAACATAAGCGAAAACTTGTCTCAAAATCAATCTAGCCGCATAATTGTCAATGCAAAAAACTTTTTCACCTGCTGAAACCATATTTTTATTAAGTCACTACTTGCAATAATGAATATTCTTTATTGTTTTAAGTGAATTTTTAATTAAATTTGTTGATTGATTTAAATCATATTTGCGTAATTGGAATGTTTAAACGAGACGAGCTTTACAACTTTAAAAGGCCACGATATTACACCCCTGATTAATTATTGATTAATGGTCATCTACACTTTAAAGATGCGTACAGAGAAACTCCGAGATTAAATTTGATGACATTAATTAAGTGTCTTTTACTCATTGATAAAAATGTTTAATGGAAGTGTTCTTACATGAAAATGTTAACGGATCTCTGGCATAGCTGTTAAGATCGACCGACAGTACATTTTATGAAAATTACTTCAAACTCCCGTTAAATAAGCGATATAATTTATAATTTTGACCTCGTGGCTTTGTTTTAAATCTATATGCTCAAAAGATTGGTAAACAATGATTAAATTGTCTGACTTATATCAGCGGTTCTCAATATACTCTCCGCTGCCAAAGTAATTAATTAATTCAAAATAAAACTGTCTTTTTCATTTCTGATGATTTACTTATATCACTTTATCACTTTCAGGAAAGCTAAAAGTGACACATAAAGCTTCAACATAAAGAATTTATTTATATCATTGACCTCTCAGCTTTAGTTCAAATCAAACTCAACAAAAAACAAAAAAATATCCACAAAAT
>JAGVSQ010011247.1:0-12367 GCA_022683975.1 Rhyacophila evoluta | reverse complement strand
ATTGAAAAAACATGTGAAAGTGGCATTATGATAATACTTATAATTTAGAATAGGTGTGATCAAAATTTATTTTAATAAGTAATCTTATATTTAAACTTCAAATCGGAAAACGCTTAAGCCACATGGACGTTTTGTAAATTGTTATTATGCGTGTTAGAAAAAACTGCGAGTAGTTCTTCTGGGTGTATATTTCTGATTGTCTTTGTCATATTAAAGTATTGATGTTTTCGAAGCAGTATTTGCAATAAAATGATAATTTCAACATGTGGCTTGAACGTTTTCTGCTTAACTACATCCATAGAACCCTGGTAGCATTACATATTGGCCACATAATCCACATAGAGAATGGATAAAAATAATATGAAGAAAAAAGAGAAACGAACACTATAGAATCCCTCTCTTTATTTGGATAATAAGATTACAAAGTAATTTAAATTTTCGATGACCATTAAATTGATCGTAATCCTACTTTCATAACTTCCGAGACTGTGAGAGGTTTGATGAACTCTCGAATTTTCCAGGCCAAATTCAGTTATAAATTCCCCTAACACGTGTCATAGACATAATATAAATTTTATGTCCACGGATCAATTTGCATAAATTGAATAGAAATCGCAACGCGGAAGTCACTCGTAAAATATTCTCGCTTTTATACACCGTGCTTAAGAATAAACTTGGACTTTTGTAGAATACAAAAAATTTGTTCAAAAATTCTGGTCTATTGCTGGAACAGGCAAAATTTTCTATCTCAAAATTCAGTGTATTTTAAATACATCATATTCGATAAATTACGACGCTTGGTTCAAAGATAACAATAATTTCATTATCTTATTAATATATACTTTCTTTCAATGAATAAAGGACACTTACAATATAATTGTGATTTAGTATGAAGAATAATTTTCTAACTGTTAGAAAATATGCAAAATTGTAAAGCGAGCGAGAAGGTTTCATCTAGAAAAGGTTTGATAGAAGGAGAGCTTAGTTTATTAGAATAGAAATCATCCAGACTATAATACACGTCATCCAAGGTTTTGGGAATCTTAGAAACTTCTGATACTATCAAGAGCGCATCACGTTAGCTGCGCTACAGTATACGTCAACATAGCGGATATGAAAAGTGGCCAAGATTTTGGGAAGCTACTTTTAGGAAAAAAATGAAGAGTTTGAAGAAGAAAATAATGACGATCTACAGAAAATTATCATATCGACTGTGGAAAGGAAAAGGGACGCATCACGCGGGATCAGAATATATACGACTTAATACACGTTCCATCAAAAGGATGTAAGCTGAAAATGCCGAATTAGTGTCTAAATTTAGATTTTAAATTTGAAAGAAGGGTGATCTGTGAAGTTCAATCAATTTTATTGGTTTTTCTTTAATAACTTATTAAATTAATATCATATTTAGAAAATAGAACATCAGTTTTAGTCTTCATGTACTTCAAGATTGTGTCTATGTGATGTTTTGGTCTTGGCTCAAATCATTATATAAACGCTTTTGCGCCCCTTGCAAAAAACCTGTGGGTTACGTCCTTTTTCCTCTCTATAGTCGACATGTATTAATCTCCTTTTTTTCCACTATTCTTATCTATAGTGGAACAGTAAATATAAACACCTTCAACTTCAAGAGCAAAATCTCATTTTATGTAAAAAAAAATACGTCTTGTATGCTGTCAATTCTTAGCAAGATACTGGAAGAAGAAAGTTGTTGAAATAATATTACACTACAACATAAATTAAATATGATAATAATACTTGTATCATTAGTTAAGATATTTTCATCTGACGACCAGTCACTGTTTTTTTATTTTTAGCCAAGATATAGGCACACCGTGATACGTTCGCAAAAGACTCATCGGTGATTTTATCGTCACTATAAACCGTTGTAGAGCAGACCACTAAAACACAGCAGAATCATTTGCATGTATTGGAATCGTTGACAATCCAGTCTGTAAATGTGGAAGGAAAATTAAGACATCAATCACATTGTTTGACAGTGTAATCTCTATGACACTCAAATATTTGGCATATTAAAAAGTTCATTCTGACTCAATTTTTAACTGCCTTTTTCAATGAAAGTTTTGTTACAGTCTCCACATACTACTTCGCGTTTGCGTAAATTTGTAATCAAATATGAATTTAAACGTTAATATATATTATGTACTTTTTTTGTTAAAATTTATCAACTTTAGCCGAAATAAACCTTTTATAAGATATCGTATAGCTTAAATAAATAAATAATTCTATTTAACGTATATTAAAAAGGTTATAATTGTTGGAATTTTCATTTTTATGCACACCCGTTTCCTATATTGAGGATACCGCCATGAAATATCTTCAGAAATTCTAGTCATCCGCCAATTGCATAGAATTCTCCACCGGTATACCAATGCCTCTCATATCTGCTGAATATAACGTATAAATATAATAATATTAAGCTGCCAAATCTCTTGGATTAACGTTCTGATTCTCCCTTTCTTTATTAGTATTTAAGTTATCCCGTAAATATAAAAATTGTCCCGGATGTCCCAAATTCAATCATATATCAAGCCATAAAACCATCCTTTACCAAAAACACATCTCACCCTACCAAGAAAGGAGAACCCCTTTCGATTCACTGCATACTATGTTTTTCATTCAAAACAAATCACATACACAGTCAATAAATATCATCGAATGGAACTTTGACATTCAATATGCAATTTAAATGACACATAAGTTGTCAGTTTTTAATAAATTACCTGTCAAGAAATCAAAGCAAGTAATATTGAAATATGAGGCGACCAAATCTGGAGAATAAGTAAGATAAGGTGACCTATCAGTTAAAATAAAATGATTTTACTATGGATATACTAGTTGTATGGTGACAAGCATTTTTTTGTAACATAGAGCACGATAATTTATCCCATTTTTGTGAGAAGTAATAGATAATTCAATAATTGAATTTTTCTTAAAGATAATCCAAGCATAATACAAAGTATGCAGAAAAAATATTGCTGGTACCAGAGCTTTCCGGATTACCCTGTATATCCACTTCATCAATCACGGGTTTATTACAACGGTTAATTTTAATTACCTTAAAGTCAATTTTATGGGTTAATTAGTCTACCGATAGTCTTCCTCGTAACAATGGAACGATTCTTTTCAGGAAGTTCTGAAGATTAATCATTCATTGTCCCATTCTCTAAAACTGGTCTATGAAGTGATTTACTTTATTCGACGGGAATGTCCCGGGAGTAAATATTTTATAAACTATGCAAGGTTTAAAATACCACACTCTCAAGCGTGCTGAAGTTAAAATATATAAAATAAAAAATGGAGACTAGTTTGGTCATGCAGTTATGTGAAGAAATCATCACGCTCGCCCTATAACGTAACAATTTTTTTAAAAGCAAAAAAAAATGCCCATTTAATAACAGTTCGTATAGCCTGTATTGCGTATTGTTCTTTCCGTTCTGTACACATTATTGGACATTCCTCCATATTAATATGACTTAGTTAACTAAAATATGAATCGCGCACACTTCTGTAAACGCCCATCAAGGTTTCCCAAAGTTCCTCCTGGGATACGAGGACCGCCTACGTTACGTCACGTTATGCTCGCATAACATAGTGTGGATACGTGGCTGGTAAATGTGGAGAAAACAAGTATTTATGTGATTAGCATCCTGTTCTGGACAACCACAGGGACATGTTGCTTGTTTAACAAGACCAAACTGAGATAGCTAATGCCAATGCGGAGAGCAATGGTGATTTTTAACGAGATTACTTCGGATATTGATATCTTCGACATATGTGAAAGTGAGCTTAGATGGATGCTATTATATACATTATTTGAATAGGGTCTGTCTAACTTACTTGGTATACACTCTTTCCTTCCTTCTTTCTACTCTTTCTTATATTTTTATAATATACCTTTGTTTTTTAATGTGTTCTCTTTTTATATGCTTTTAATATTTTTGTTATAATCATATTTATGTCGTGCTGTCAATTAATTGAACTTATAATTTGTGGTATTACAACATGTATAAAATAAATAAATGATTAAATAACTTGGCGACAAAACCACCATGCCCTGTAATAAATTGATTACTAAAATGGTCTGGAGTCAACTTGGTTATCTTCATGTGCCACATCGAGGCTCTTCATAGTCTGACATTTTAATTCCTATCGATTTATGACTAGTACTATGAAAAAATAACTATAAATGTAGAAAACTTATAAATAGGGGAACGAAAGATCGGTTTTCCACTGTACTCTGCTTCTGTAATGGATATTCTCACACTGTGTAATCTATAAGCTCCACTTTAAAGGCGGACATTATTAGAAAAATGATATTTTTCTAATTTATGACACAATTGCCGATTTTAAATAAAAGTCCCTTTAAAAGCTTCCTGTGGCTTTAAAATTTTGTGCTTTCCGTCTAATCATAAAAGCTCTCGCGCTCCTAGCCTTCTTTTCAGGCGACATCCCGACTTATTAAAATAAGATAATTGCAAATTAAGACTCATCAGAATTGAGATATATTTTCACTGCGAAACTTCCGTGTATTAATTTATTTTCCGAGATTCAAATCCCCGTTATGAATCAATTATTATCACTAACTTACCCCAAATCAGTTGTGGCAAATATTATTTGATCAGTATACCAAAATAAGAACAAATTTACTACATTTTTCCCGTTTATCCATTTCATTACTCATTTCCAAGCTATAAGACTATTTGTTTTAATCGAGTCCACTATGAAAGTGCAATAAACGTTTGGAAAAAATTGTTCCACTTTCTACTCTGGAAATGGAGCAACTGGAAAAGTGAAGACTAGCTATCAGAGAGAAATGCAGAATGTATATCGAATGTGGAAAAAAAAATGACTAAGGGTGTCAATGAATGATCGAATGTCATGAATCTCTTTTTATTATATTACATACACTTTACTTTGTATTAAATGCAAATGTATCCATATGCTCCTCGTTGGGAGTGAACATGGTATATATATATACCGAAGGAAGAAGAGAGTGTCTACCAAGTAAGTTAGACAGGCCCTATCTAAACTAACCTCACCTAGGTTGAAGATATCAATATCCGAGGCAATCTCATATCATATATTATCGATTGCAGGATAATTCTGTAATAGTATATACATACTCTTTAGGGTGCCGTCGAAAATATCTCGCTTACCGCGTGTTTGTCATCCCTGTCCCATTTCTACGTGTCCGTAGACTGTCTATGTCGGTATTTTTCAAACTTTTTGCTCCGTGACCCACTTTTGAACTTTAATTTTTTTCTTGGATAATTTATATTTACTCTCAATACATTTCCGTTGAGTAAAATAGATCTCTTCTTTATATCAGAGCTCCGGGATACGCCTGATTACAACTAGGTCTAAGGACGGGGCGGGAGAATGTAGGGCACATTTAATAGTATGGTTATTAATTTGTTTAAGCAAAAAGTTATTATTTAATACGATTAATTGTGGACCACACCGGATCGCGATTGGATGCCAACACTACATTGCCGCTTACATAGCGTTAAATCATGTCGTCATTTAATTAATTGCGACACTTCGTCGCCATTCGGATTGATTAATTCGCTGCTTATGGTGACATGGTTAGTTACAATGTGGACAAGAATCAGGGCGATAAAAGTTATGCATTGGTTTGTTTTGAAACCTTTAAGTTTATGTTGAATTTGAAAAGCTTTCAGGTCATAATTAACATCGTGAATCCCGGAGAGGTTTAGTATCAAACACGATAAATTAACCATTCGGTTGACAAGCATTCGAACATTTGATACTTTTCCTTTGCGTTCCCTTTTTACAAAGACACACATCACTTTACCATCGAGCAGCGGATTCCTACATAGAAGGCGCCAAATTTTGAAAGATCTCAAATGCAAACGTGTCTATATCATAATATGTATTAAGAAAATAAAAGGTGGGGAAACGCGGAAGGAAAATTGGGGAAGCGTAGCAGCAAAAAGGTTGGAAACCCCTGTCTTAAGGGCTACATATTTCGACTTTAGATGTGATACTACTCAATTTGAAACAGCCAATAATGCAAAAAAACACTATGCCTAAATAAAATCAGGTGGACGCATGACAACTGCTCGCATGACAAGTGCAAGCATGACAAGTCCTCACAGTGCCCACACTTACACAGAAATTAATATCAAGACATTTTAGACTTAATTTACGTAATTATAGGATATGTAGATTTTCTATGTATTATTTGAATTATATTATACATAATCACTTACTAAAAAACGTTTCGAGATAATATTTTTATTATTATGTATCAGTATTTTGTGATTTCAATTTTACCATCACCCATAAATAGTCTTGTAAAATTGAATTCACAAAATACCCATTATCTCAAAACTGTTCACAAGTTAGTAAGTATTATTTAAAATAAAAAATAAAAGTCTTCTTATATTATAATCACGTAAATCAATTATAAATGTCTTAATATATCTGTGTTAGTGTGCACTTCAATTTGTGCGCAGATGTCTTGTGAGCACTTGTCTGGTCCGCAGCTTTCTTGCGTGCAGTTGTTTGGCTATCGTTCAATATCGATTTCATATGAGAGATCTTAATATTACTGAAAAATTACATGGAATATAGCTAGACTTGTTTTACCAGATGATAGAGGATTAAATCTATCAAACAAATCATTAGTTCAAAATTGTAATTTTTCGACTTAACGTCTTCTGCCAGTATGCCGACGATATAATCAATTGTACTGTTTGGGGCACGTACAATTAATTATGTTAATGACTTCATCGGATCGCATAATCAACACACTCGATTGCCCGCCGTCCCAGACGGCCGGATGACTAGACAGGTGGCTAGACGGAGGCTAGACAGAGGCTAGACACGTCACGTCTGCTGGCCACGAATGGCGGCTTCCGGCGGTCAGGCGACGTTTGCAATGATGCCACTGCCATACGCTCCAATGCACTACACGCGAATGGCACACGCGTGAAGATTTGACCGATTTCAACCTCAACCCTTTTCTCCACCAAGTCTTATCTGAAAGTGGACAATAAGGATCTCCAACGTTTGAAGATATAGGTATATCGATATACCGCTGCCCATTGAGGTTTATTGTTTAACTCTTTGGGGCAGAGTGGTATTAAATATGTCCCAATTTTTTTGATACTTAGGATGTATGGTGGGTTATTTTTTAAGCCACCTTAAAAAAATTAATCAATCAGCTCGAAATGTATCTCACTCGTTTAAATTAGTTAGCTCATTGATTGAGCTGCTTCGCCCTAATTCGATTGTTTGTGTAAGCGTGTAAGTTATGTAACATTTTTGAATGAAAAAATTCTGTGCAACTTGGTATTTATTTCACCAAACATCCTGTGTTTTAAACAGTTAAAAAGGTAGCGAAAGTTTACGGTGGTTTTCACGGTTTCTTTTCAACAAGGCTTGATACTAATAATATTTGTTTTAACTAGCAACCAAGATAAGCTGCTCCTGAAACAATTCCTTAGAGCACGGTAGTCTGCATAAAGGTAATGAAGACGTGACCAGTCTTGGATAGAAAAGGGGGGGGGATATGAAGTTATACTCCAAAGAAATGGAGTACATGGGTCTTCGCCATACAAAGATTTATTTTCGTATTTAGGATGTATTTTTAATGATTTTATTCATGATAATCGGTTTTTAATCAATCACTCATTCCATAAATCTCAATTTCAGCAAGACTCAATCATATTAGGTAAATAAAGAGAACATTATTGATTTTTGAAAAAGCGAAAGTTCTGCATAAAAGTCAAACTTGAAGAAAAATATACAGGATAAATAAGAGAAGGAAGAAAAGGAAAATTCCACAGAATAATTGAACTACTTGGAGAAAATTATAGGCCACGCATCCATACAAATGTTGATGTCTTCGAGCAATTTATGCCCAAAATGATTTGCATCTTTAGAGCAGAGGGCTCAATTGGACAACTAATACTATTCGTTGTGAGATATATAAATATATGCTAATTGGCACTTAATCTTTGGGTTACCTCAGGAGATGAATGCACTGCGTCTACAAGGATGCAGAGATTGTAAGTAGTACTACGATCAGTTGAAATTATCTTAATGGATGAGACTTATATAAATATAACACAATAGGTGATATTACTTTGTTGTTTGACTGCATGATTGGAGATATAAATCAATGTTATATCAAATGCGCAGCGAAGAAACGAGCGTATAGCAATCGGGTAACCTCCGTTTCCTGTTGATGTAATGACCAGCTAAACAATGAACACTGCAGTGCTCGATGCGCTCTGATACTTACGGGATGAACAGGGTTGTCACATAAATATTTTGCCATTGTTTTATATTGGAAAATTATACATCGATAAGAGTTTGGAAAGACGAATATAGAAAAGTTTATCTCGGATCATTTTCTAGCTTTAAAAATTTATTTGTCACTATTTAATAGCGAACAAGATTTCTTCAATTTAAAAATCAATAAGTGCAAGTACATATGTTATGAGACGTTGCTTCTAGGATACTTTAACACCTTGCATCCAGAGTGCGGGCTGAATTTCCAGATCTGACGGATTTTAAAAAAAATGCAAAATCAGGGTTGGATACCTATCGGGTCGATCAACTGTATGCTAACCAATTTTCGTGAAAAATAATCTGCCAAGACATGTCTTCACATTGGGGAGATCCAAATTCCTCCGTTCAATCCATTCATAGTCATCCTCCTGTCTAATGCATCGAAACAAGAATCAATTTGTTCGGTTTTGTACGATACTGTACAATTTTTTCTTAGGTCAAATAATTAAAGGGTATCTATTTTTTTTTAAGTTCCGTATAAAGTGCTTCATTATAGTTTTATCAATGTCTCTAAATTAAAATAATACATCACTCTCCTTTGATAGATTACCATTTGGCAGCATCTTTACGAATAGATATCAGTAGCTATGAACTAAATTATGATAAGCATGCTAAAAATATACGATGTCAAGTTTCCAGGGCGCCCTCTGTTACTGCATAAATAGTAAATATTTACGAATTATGAAGGTAATAATAAGCATATTTCTTGCATTGATGAAACTAAAATAAAGAATATCTTGTTTTATTTAGATACAATTTAGTTTGAGTGAAGTCATCATTAACTTCTGTTAATAAAATAACTTGATATTCATATCATCTATATTTATTTTCAATTTAAACTATTTTTTTGCTTTAAATTACCACTTTTAATGCTATAGACCGCCGCCAAAAATTTTAAAAGTAGGACGTCTGTAGTGGTTAAAATTCGCCCATCCATAGTATAGATCCATATACTTTACTTTTAAAATGGGCATGATAAAAAAAAATATGAACGTAATATTACAATTGAAGATATTTTTGGCCAAATCTTTGGCAAAACGTTCATCCAAAGCCCTGCCTTACATGTTACAATGTATCCACAGCGCAGGTGCCACGGATGCGTTTTTTCAGAATGCGTACAATAATAATAATAACATTATATTACTGCGAATCTATTTGTCCACCGCTTCCGGTCCTCGCGATGTCGTTTCCGGTTGCATTTACTTGCGTAATTGGTGTCCACTGTACATAATGTTCTCCGCCATTTAACAATCAAAAGCATACTAATCGTACGCTATCGCCGATCTATATGACACTCTCAACTTTCACATTATCATCTTTCTATTACGCAATCTTACACTATGTATTTTTTTACTACGTCCCTCTAAAAGAATGTTGATCTCCGCAATATGAAGACTTGTTTTGAGAGATTTTTAAAAGGTTAAGTCAGGTCGGTAATCCAATATTTTAGGCTATATTGGAAAATAATAGAAGAAGCTTTTATAAATGTAAGGATACCAATGACTTTCCAAAAGATACTAGTGCCTTTCTGGCAGATAGTCTCCAATGTGGAACATAAACCAAAAATCTTTCTAATATTTGGAAAACATTGATGGTAAATTTAAGACTTCTGGCTGACAATTGGTTTTGTCAATTTTTCTACTCATTGGGCGACCAGTCTTTCATCTTTGAACTTGAATCCAGTAGCTGTGGAATCCAAAGTCGAAACCTTCCGCACTGAAGCACACACGCTTATCTCTCAGCCACCTGAGAGTGACAAAAACTTAATTACTTAGCCTTGTTAAAACCCAAAATAAAAGTCAATTTTTCGATTAGCCATTATATTTTTATTTGTTCAGTAGTATACCGTGGTTGTGTATTTGTGTGTATCTCGAGATATATTAAAATGGATATTTAGGTTATTATTACTAAGTATTACCAACAGGCTCGTTAACTGTTTCTTCATGTGTTTTCAGCATTAAAAAACTATTTTTTATAAAAATACTACAGTAAGAAAGATCGGCGAAAATTGTGTACCACTTGAAGTTAAAATAACTTTCATGCACTCCATTTTTAGGCCATTCTGTGAACATTTCATGTCAAATATCGATATCTTAATCTGCAAACCAGCTCACTCCACCCATAGTCGAAAAATCGATGTTAATACCATTCTATTAAGTTTTAATTTTTCTATAGTACGCAATGCACAAACAATTGAAATAGTAATATTACTCAGTGATGGGTTACCATCCGCGATTTCAATTATCCACAGAAGAAGTGGTACGGTGTTCTATTATGTACATTTTCAAAATAATTTTCCATCAAACACCTACAATGATTTTAGTATTTTATCGTAAATATTAACATCAATGCAACGATATGATGATAATAGGTGAAAAGCGAAACATGAATGATATTTTCGGAAACAACAAAAAAATGTGACAAATCCAATGTAATAAGAACATATTCAATAACTTCATAATTCAACTTATATGAACATCAATGTTGCAAGAACACGTAACTCGACTTTTCGGTTTAAGTCACTTTGTAAAGTGTAGTTTTATTTTTTTTAACTCTCTTGTAAATTCTTATTGAATCATTGGTACATTTTTGCATTAGCACATACTGTATACACGTTTTATAAACATGTATGTTACTGAAAAATTGCCAATATACCAAGTAAACAAAACGCTTTTTTTATAAAAACATAAACATAACCGTTTTTAAACTGAATATTACAAATGATGCAAAACGTAAACCAGACATTTCTCTTGCACCGATGTAACCATACCAATGTATATTTTTTATTTATTTACTCAATTCATAAATATTACCATGAAAACATAAATAAATCATTTCTTCGTCGTATCGGTGTCATTAGCCGCTTCACTATCTTCACCGACCTCGTCTTCGTCGTTGAAAACGGCGGCCGTGGCGAGTTTATCGAACCGCAGTTTGGTCGCGAGCCACACCTTGCTCTTCGCCGGCGGCGGGGGCGCCAGAGGCATTGAAGATTGAGCGCCGGGTGTTCCGAGACCCAATTTTCCGATATTCGACACTATCGCCACCTGGAACAAAATATCGAAAATAATTAAAAATTAACACATTTACCAAGATGGGCGACAATCGACGCAATACTTTTTTTCTATGATTTGAAAGTTACAGTAAAATTCATCTGGACACATACTGCTTTAACACGAATTTCCGCTGAATGTTCTAGCGATTTTATTTCGCAAGCTGTGATGCCGACAACCGACTTGAGCATGGAAAATAATCAAATTAATTTATAACAGTAGAAATAAAACATCACAGCCAAAGGCTTCTAAATCACAAATAAAACCTTAATGTACGTACAAGACACTTCCTTACAACTTGTACGTAAACTGAACGTTCTTAAAATAAGGTTTCACTCCATTCTCCCAACATCTTGACTTACTTCTTGAAACTCGTTCACTTATTATGCATATTTCATAATATTACCCGGCCTTTCCTGGGACAAATTCAAACTTTAATTGTATTAATCGAGTTATCACAACTTTATTTAAATACTTGTCCATATAAAATATTTTAATACGATCCTTGAAATCGATTTTGAAATCCACTCTTTATAGTTTTATTGTCGTTGGTAACTTATCAACCTTTCATTATGGTCTTAAATAGAGACTAGAATACAACCTCATATTTAGTTAAAATTTAACAAAAAGTGCAAATTATGGTAGACAGGAACTAGACGACTCATTTGATGATTTTGACCCTAAGTTAAAACATTACATAGAAACAACCATGGGGTGCATGAAGACTTAAACTGGTGTTTTATTTACTCAATGTTAATTTTAAAAGTTATTTGAGAAAAAACCAATAAAATCTATGAGATAGACGCCTTTTTCCTGATCGCAATATTTACTGGCCATCCTTTTTTCAAAATTAAAAACTAAATGAAGACACTAATATAGCATTTAAAGCAGTGTTCCTTAACCTTTTAAGTGGGCCGCACCCCTTTGAATCTGAAAATAGGTCTCCGCACCCCATTGAAAAATGTGCT
>JAGVSQ010011246.1:0-12367 GCA_022683975.1 Rhyacophila evoluta | reverse complement strand
GCATTAGTATTAGTGTGCGGCCATGTTTGTTGATCTGTCACTTTCGACCGCGACATCTATAGTTAGAGATTACCAAATTTTCTTCCAAAGTCGACTCAAAATTAGCAAAAAATTGTATAAATGTCTATCAATATTAGTATTACTTAAAAGCTTACCTAAAATCCGTGCAGCGAGCTGATCCTATGACGGTACCTCCTTTATGAATGATAGAACTCACTGAGGACCAATTAGCTTCCTCAATATGATCGCCACCGTCAACCATACCTTGGTAGCCTTCCCTAATGAAGTATACTTTGCATCCCAGGTAAAGACCCATACGGACAACAGCCCTGACTGCAGCATTCATTCCTTGAGAGTCACCTCCGCTAGTGAAAACTGCGAGGCCTTTTCCCTTGTGAGCTCCGCGCTCAATAAATTTCTGTGATGAATCCATCTTCTATAAATGATTAACAAACAAACCTGAAAGTAAATAATCTCTTAAAAATTGGTTTGACACTTTTTTACACACATTTCTTGCACGCGTATAATTAAGAGCCTTACAAATCGAGTTTACTTTCATATGTTTTTCAAAACTTCTAATAATTCCGATGTTATTCAATTATACAATCATATTACAGAAAATACGACTTTGTATTTGACAGAACTTCGCGGTGTAAGTAATTTTTTATCAAGGTGACCTTTGACAAGGGTAAAAACATTATTGCTAACGAATTCATTATAAATACTGTCAACCAGATATTTTAATATCTATGATACTACAGCTAAAGTGATCACTGGGTGTACTAAGCCTTTGACTAAACTAATAGAAACCTCTTGTGACGAAATAAAAAAAAAATATTTGTTATTATTATCAATTTATTATAAAGTAAAACATCGATTATCCACACTAATGCGAAGGATGAATGAAATAATTACAGTTCGGACAATCGAACATTCGGATAATCGAAAAAAAGATTATAATCAAAAGGTGAAAGAAAGATATACATATCTACATATTATGAATATTTTAATTAAATTACAAATTAATATAATGAATGAGCTTTCCTTTTAGAAACCACTAAATTTCGCATACATTTGTCTTTACTGGTTTTGACCCTGGTGATATTTACGTCTTGATGCTAAAGATTTGCTAGAAAGTTTTTTTTCTACAAATACCTTCAATATGTCTTTAATAATTTTTGCTAAAGGCATGTCAGCAGAAAGCTTTGGCCCATGTATTTACATTTATCTAATACCATGTCGCTTCTTAATTTTTTTCAAATCCCAACCCAAAGGCCAATCTGAACCTGTTTTAAAATTTGAAACTTTGTTTAGTCACACAATATTGGACTAGTTATTGGCTGATCAGAGCCTTGTTTTACGTGAACGATATGAAGAGACAGTCTTCAACATTTTCTTTTTGTGATTTTTCATAGGTTTATGCTCTGAGCTACCATCCTCTGACGTTATACAATTGATAATCTGCATAATAAACGATTAAAACTCTAAAAAATGATAGATTCAAGACGTGTTAATGATAAATTTTAAAAATGTATATTTTATCTAATTTGAACAGTCGAATATTTACATAACTGAGTAGCGGATAATTATTGATATTTTACTGTAATACCATTAAGGAGCAGTGATTTAGCCGGCTGGTAAAAGTTTAAATTATACAACCATCCACCGCCTTATTTGCTATGATTGTATTAAATTAGTATTTTGACATTCGAACTGTCAAAACCCGGTATTGGCCAAAATTGACCTAAGAATTAAATATTTTGGCTGAATAAATACATGACATATATAAATCGAAACTGTTTGTCAAGCTTAAAAGTTTCTTGCAGGCGACTATAGCATCTCGTGCTGTATACAAATGTTGCCAATTTTGTAATGAGTAAAATTATATATTCGAAACGTTAATTTACATTCAATGAATGTTATTTTTCTGTTTCGCTATCAAGGTAAAATAACTTGGCTTGTATATCTGTAAAGTCCGACACTATATTATTGAATCCCCAAATTAACATCTTCACATTGTGGAGATGTGGAGATCCATATGCTCCACTTTCGGAGTGGATTTCTTCACAGTGTGTGGTTCCATATGCTCCACTTTGGGAGTGAATACGGTTTAAAAAAAAAAAAAATTAACTCATGCTGAAATTTCTAAAAACAAAAGTATGGTTAACTAGGGCAGAGCGTACAATGATTATTGACAGCTAATTTAAGTTGGCAGAATCGGATTTTTAATAAATAGATACAGTTGGGGTAGTTTCATCGCCTATTATGAAACTACGCCGACGCATCACAACAAATAAAATATGAATTGTTATCAATTCATAAAATAAAAGATATAATATTAATTATTTAACCACTCGAAACATCTTTCAGTCATTATCATATTTACATAAGGATATAATTCAATGTTGATTAAAATAATATATCTTTCGTATATTAAAAGTCTTTTCACGATTATTTGTCACATTTATTTTTTGGATTAAAAAAGTAAATCTTTCAAAGAACTGAGAAGAAATCGAATACCCACAACTCAACTGACTGATATAATCGAACTAGTGTGAATCATGATTTCGAATTTTAAATTCAGTTCCTAAAAAACAAGAGTATTAGTAGTGTTTTATTGATGTTATGATCCGATAAGACTGATGACCCATAAATTCACATGGTCAGTAAAAATACCATTAATTGGTATAGCACATCCATTATCATAGTAATTGATTTACTATTATAAATTAGTGTTAAAATTTTTTTTGTTTATAAAATACAGATGAAATAGCAGATTTCAAAAGTGCAAACAAAAACAAAAACAAAAATTCTTTTCTTGAAACTTCACTGGCCTTGTACTGTGCCATTTATTTACTTTTAAAATGTTCATTCAGAAAACCGACATTCATATAACTGACTTTTGTCTTTACGGGATACTCCCTCACCCACATTAGCCCATTATATTGAGGTTTTACTATATTATCAAAATGTTGAATTTATAAAAGTATCCATTAGTTGCCTCAGTAGCAGAGTTGGTAAGAAAAAAAATGCAGAACTTTGACATCCAAAGAGTCCCTAATATAAAGGTGCATATGTTCCAGGTCCTTACATGATTATACGTCTTTTGCATTTTCATTATCTACACACTCAATCCTATGGTAGACATCAAAATACATTGGAAAAGTACCTACTCCATCCGTTTTTCTAATGTATAAAATACTAAATTATTATTTTGCAACGTCTTTGTGATGGCTCTTCTGTAAAATTTCATGTCTGCAGATACAGTATTATATGTACGGAGTGTCTAAATGTACTTTCTAAAATGAGATTTTCAAATAACCTTTATTTGGAAAACCGATCAAGATATATATGAACAAAAATATACTGGGTAACAATCATTTATCAGTAATCCGACAATGTTATTTTAAATAAATATTCCCATATAAAAAGGGGTTTTAATATTTTCTACCCGATCTGATCACTTGTATCACTGATTGTAGAAAACAAAATATTCTGTTGATTAGTATTATCTATACATTGTCTGCAGGACATGAAACATTTTATACCTTATAATTGAAATATTTAGACTGCAACCTGTATCAATGACTCGTTTTTATGTATTATTTTTAAAAGAAAATATTTTGTCAATGTTATTAGTCATGCCTATGTATTATCAGTGTCGCTCGAATGATCACTTTCTTACCATAACATGTTATCCTCACTCCTATCCAGATCGTTGGAAATGTAACATTTCTTAATAGATGTGTCACTACTCTTCTGCCAAGCGGTTATGATCCATACCCCTAAGACTGGAATTGGTTTCTTTACTTTCCCTGTAGGGCAGGGGTCGTTAACCTTTTTATGCCTAGCGCCCACTTTTGCCTATTTTTCATGGCAAAATTTCCCTACCAACCTCGCTATATTTCAATTCAGTATATGGGGTAAAAGCAAAAATCTACAAAAATCGCCCACCGCCCACCACGGAAGCCCGTATCGCCCACTAGTGGGCAGCACGGACCAGGTTGATGACCCATGCTGTAGGGGTAAGAGGATAATATCCAGCTAAGTGCCAATCGTGCGCACCTAGCAATTCGCGGAGTGCGGGTCCGATCCCACATCGATCGGATTTCAAAAATCGGAATATACAGGACTGGTTGCCCATTGTCTGACAAACAGTTCTCGTGAAAAATAATCTGTCAAAACGTCTTCACATTGCGGAGAACCATATGCTCCATGTTGGGAGCGAACATGGTTAAAAAAAAAGAAGAGCCAATTGCTGTACTATTTTCATAATCGTCTTTGAATGGTTTATTGACAATTACATCTAAAACTTACAACTGTGAAGTCATTCCTCCTGGAATTATCACCATACCAGTATTCAAATTTTCAATCGTCTCCACTTCAGGTGTGAGTGCATGTGATAGGCGAGAAGGCTTGGTCGTGTGAATTCTGGTACACCTGGACATGGCCTAAACCTCCAATATAATTTTTAGAAAAATATCACATTCGGGCTAATATGGTACTTGAAATAAAACTAACCTAACATTTATATTGTCTGACATGGAAAACTGTTCTACCCCGCAAGTTACGATATAAGAGTTTGTAAAATCATCTAATATAGCATATCAAAATGTTTCATGCACATCTTAAGAATAATATTAATAAGATGTACAGGAAAGAAGACGTATTTAATAGAATACCATAATCTTCACTCACATCTAAACTCAAAATCAAGACAAAGTTAACTGCCAATCATAGATACCTGCTGATGATGCAAGGAATCAGTGACCAACTTATCCTCATGTCAAAAGTTAATGCATAGGTAGATCCCTGCAATACGGAGACCTGTCTATGATAATGACAGATCTTTTAAGAATGTTGTTAACCCACCTGCTGCGTACAACTAGTAGAAAACACAGGATTTTAATTATCAACTTCCAGTATTGGGGCTTGCGCGCCTACTACCACACTAGCTATGATTGCAAAGCAATATTATAGATTATCTTGAAATACTGACGCATTAAGAATGGTAATAGATTCACCCAACTCATTAATTTTCTTCCATAGGTTTCGAAAATTTATATGTAGTATTCTCACTGGCTTCTAATGAACTTACTCTGTCAATGTAGGATGAAGTCACACAGCCAATTCAAAAAAATTATAGCTGCATGGCAACTGTTTCAAATATTACTGACCATCAAAGTTATCTTAAACTATACATATACAAGCAATATATACTGTACAGATATTTTTTAAATGTTTACTCCCAAGGCAGTGCATATGGATCTCCTGTGAAGATATCCACTTCGAAAGTGGAGAATACAAATCTCCAAAATGTGAAAACATCCTGACAAATTTTTCATGAGAGTTGTTTATCAAGACGATTGCTCAACCCAATGGGCATCCAGTCCTGCATTTTTGGATTTACAAAATCAATCACAAAAGGTGGGGAATCGAACCCGCATTCCCCAGATCGATAGGCGCACACGCTACCGGGGAGACATAGTATAGTAATCCATAGCATACTTACTCAAATGAAGCACTCAGTTCTACACTGTGAAATACTTCAAACATTGCATTCTACAAATATTTTAAGAGCACTTTGGTGGAAGTCTCCTTCGAATTCAACAAGTGAGCAATCTTCACTTTCATACTGTAACAATCCAGATATTTCATTTTGGTGAACAGGAACATCTTGCTTTGAGAACAGTTGTACCCTGTTGTAAAGTGTAAATTTAAATACAATTTATCATTTCCTACAGGATGAAGCCTGCCATTTCAAATATATTTAATAAATGAAGACTCTTGACCTAATATTGTAATGGTAATCACTGATATATATAGTCATCACTTAGGGTATTATTTAGAGTAGAAATATTTCTTTCAATGTATGACGGCATGTGATACATCTTGAACTGTCAAGAGTAGATAGAAAACCAGTCACGAGTCATCCTATAAAACCTAAATAGCTCTAAACCAGTCATCTAGCACTTTGGATTATTTATTTTAATCAGTTAGTAATGCACTGCAGCAGTGTGTCAAGTTTCTTGTATTTATTTAGGCTAAGTCGACAATCGACTGAACGATTTAATTGTAAACTGTTCAGGTATTCAAGATGCAATAATACCACAAGCCACTATAATATTCTGTATTGAGCATAATATGCATACCTTAGATCGATCATAAGAAAGAATTCGTTGATTAATTTAGCTGCAGTAAATGACTAAGATCGTTTTAATAGATTTATTTACACCTGTTTAAGAAAGAGGATGTTATGATGAAAATATATTCGAGAGGTTAGTGAAACATTGCCAGGAAATAAAAGTCAATCATATTAATGCTGATGTAAAAAAATTTAAATACTGGAATCGAGTAGATATAAATAATATATATTATTTTAAAATATAAATTCCATTCATACAAAGTTAAGGCATCAACACAGCTTATTCACTAGATTCCAACTGTTTACTCAAAAATATGTGAAGGATTCGAAAAGCAGCTTCTAATATTTCAGAATGGAAATGTCTTTAAGAATGTATTTATATTTTTTATTATTTTGAAATAAGACTCCTGTTCTTGATTAAGGTTGGCAGAATTAGATACAAAACAATTTCATCGTTTCAAGTTTCAACTAAGTTTTCTTACAAAACGGAATGTGTTAAAAGTATGGTTATGGAGAGAAATTCTTTGACACGTTTGTAACTTAATTTATCTGATATTTATTCAGACAAAACAGAAAAAACTGGATAAGATAAAAAAAAAAAAAACTTCAAAGAATTTCATACTGTGAAAGGAACAAAAAAAAAAGTGATCAGGGCTATCCAACTAGGTGAAGGAAGTTTAAAAGAATTGATTTGTTGTATAAAATTATAATTTATTGTTAATAACAACATAAAAGTAAAATAAATCAGAAAAAACATAAAATATTATGTTTTTCATGAGATTAATCTTTAACTAACGCTGAATGATATATGATTTGTTTGTTTCATTCCTTCTGTAGCTCCACTACTCGACATAGGATGTTAATCAATTGTGGTGAGTAAATAAATGGGCGAACATGTCGACAAGACACTGATAAGTTGGATAGCTCTGGGACAGATCGGACTCGCTCGGAAGGTGACAAAATCAAATTCTTGCAATGTTTTCACTTTTATCTAAGGAAGTATAAATAAGTGAAGAAATTTTAGTTTTAATAACTTAATTCCATATATATTTATATCCATCAGGTCAGCTTAAAATTCAAATTCAGTGTAAATACAGAGTTATAGAAATATACGACTTTTGGTCAAAGAGGTCATGACACATAACATTAACATGTAGATGAGTTTGTATGTGAGGATTGGGAGTTACACTGACATTTAACATTTTTACAACCAAATTACTTATGAAAAAAGATGACAAGATATTTTTAGAAATATAATAAAAGTATATTACAATTTATTCCGACGGTGAGTCGCCGCGAAACAGATTTTGAGATATCGACAAACAAAAAACAAGCAACCGCACGGCGACCGTTCTGAGATGACTCGGGACGAGCCCAGCGGTCGTTTCACTTATTTCAATCCGGCAATCCCGTCACGTCCGCCTCGCATTCTGAATGACCCGCGATTTGATCGGACATACCAACATTTCAAATATAAAAATAAGCAACAATATCAGTCATCCTTTCATATAGGTAAAGACACAAAGGAATATGACTCCCGTTTACGTAAAACCATTCAGATTCAGATTACTTAATACTCCACAATTAACGCCGATTCGACTGCATAACGGTAAAACATTTGACATCAATGACGATACGTCGAAACCGATCAGTATTTAAACTTGAAAACATCTAGAACGCGAGAGGATTCAAGATGACACTTAAAACAGTGCAATGGCATTCCGGCGCACAACACCGGAATCCTCAAAGTTTGCCGTCGAAAGCTTAAATGCCTGCCGCACGGCCAACGGAATCGTTGGGGACATAAATGGAAAAGTTACCAAATAACAACAGGAATAGAGGTGTGGACTAAACGAGTAGAAACATGACAATGACATGAAAGATGGTAAAGTGACGAGTGAGGCGAATGACCGAGCGGCAAATTAGTTGTCTCCCGTCTCCTGGGGTTCTTCGCCGTCCCCTTGCGTATCCGACGTCCACAGCGTCAAGTTATCTCGCAGTAGCTGCATGATCAGCGTCGAGTCTTTGTATGAGTCTTCATTTAAGGTGTCTAACTCCGCAATTGCATCATCAAAAGCCTGTACAATACAACATACCAATCAATTTCATTTCTTAACATCAATCAGCAATGCAAAGTTTATAACAACGAATGGATTAAAAGTTTAATTCTTTGCAAGACACATATGTTCAATGCTTTACATAAAAAGTATAAACCATATCTCATGAGACACACAAATTTATATGAAATCTTTTAAAAAAAATTTCATAACAGAACTGAAAATTCTGATAAAAACATTATACTACTTTTACAATAGAGAAGTTACTTGATATACAATAATAATAATAATCAGTAAGCAACAGAGGGATTTGTAAATGTCATATAGAGCATGCAATAAATATAATCTAACCCTTTGATAAAAATTCAGTTAATATAAATATGACACTGCAATATTACTTTGTCAAAACAAGTCACATTCCATAGTCGAGTATGAAACTGCTGTTAGTGAAAGCCATTTTAATTTGGACAGTTTGAAGATTATAATCAAAGGATTAATATCAAATAAAAAAAAATAAACATATAAAAAAAATGGGAGAAGCGAGACTCATTTAGTAAGTAACACACATGCTTATACAAAATAATCTTAAAATGAGGGGTTAATCGAGTTGAAAAGTGCTGGTTGGATCCGAACATTAGTACACACACAAAATGATGATAAGTCTGTTGAATAAACTTTCGAAAGACATTAATAATATCCAAAGAGATGCATATACAAAATGGGGAAACCTGTTTGGCCAGGTGGCAAGCCCGCGCAGGGGAATTGATAATCTCGTAATAAAAGACCGAGAAGTTGAGTGCTAGCCCCAGGCGAATAGGATGAGTGGGCTGCATTTTTGCCTTGGCAATATCGAAAGCCTCCTGGTAAGCTTTCTGGGAGTCTTCCACCACGGCTAATTGGCAAGACAAAAGTTAATGAGATAATGTTATCGGCACCAACCAGCAACGTTTTAGCATCCGCTTCCCCCTATAAGAAATTCTGAAAATGACCTGTTTAGCTAGTTGACACGCTTTATCTGGTGAATTTAAAATCTCATAGTAGAAGACTGAGAAATTGAGCGCCAGTCCCAGCCTGATGGGATGAGTGGGTTGCATCTTTCCTTTGCTGATCTCAAAAGCGTCTTGGTATGCTTTTTGGGAATCTTCAACCACTGCTGTAATTATCACATTATATAAATTTCTATTTTGTCAAGTCTCCTTGAATTACGACACTTGACAACCAATGGACACGCAATGTGTAGCCAGCCAGAGAATACAATGTATTCATAGTTTGTGGGATAATATAAGGTTATCTTGTAATTATGGGAAAAAACTCTCATAGTAGTTCCTGTTCATTAGTACATTATGCATCAGTGACATACCTCTCCTGGAAATAATTACGATGCAGAGCAATGGTAAAGAAATATAACCATTATAATAAGAAATTAGTGTATGCAGTGGAGGTTTTCATTTTAATATTTTCAGACCAAAAAATTTCCATAGTTGACAGAATTTCAAATTAATTTACCAAGATGGGATGAAAATAGGTTTTATTTTTCTCAATTATAAAATTAGGTCTGAAAGGATAAGTCTCTTATGACAATTTAAATATACTTCAAACACATCAAGTGTATCTATAGGTAAAATAAAAAAATCAATAGATAAAATATGTATCTTACTGTTTCGGGTCTCTCCTGTGGCTACCTCTGCAAGGTATCTGTAATAATCTCCCTTCATTTTTAAATAGAATACCTTACTTTCTGGATTACTTGCTTTAGGAATAAGGTATTTATCCAAGAGTCCCTGAAAAAAAAATATAACAAAAGGGTCAGATATACTAAAATAATAATAAGATGTGTTTTACTATTAGTTCATTTCAAATCCCGATCATTTCGAATGAGATGGCTCTAGACATAGGCTATCTGAAAATTTAATAATTTATCCACGACTACTATTTATTATTTCTATTTTAATTATGAGATTTAACATTCATTCATTTCATTCATTCATTCACAAAAAAATCTTTATCCCCATAAACTTGTATCTGTATGTCAGCACTTTGTCCAATCCTTTTAAGTACTTGAATGCAACTTTGGATATGGTATCCAGTGATTCTGTCTTAAACAACCTCAATGTCGGCCAACACTAAACTTTCACATTTTTTTCACATCCAGAGAAAGGAAAAAAATCACAGGTGGCAGGCTATCTCCACCAAATAATGAAACTGAATCATCGTAAAGGTGCTGATTTTGGCCACAAACCAGTGAACAAGTAATTTAGTGTGCTGAGATGCAGAATTCCTACGAGTCGTTTTCTTGCTTTGGGCAAAAACGGTGCAGAATTCCTTTACGACCTGATGGTAAGAACTTATGGAATAGTATACTGTTGACATTGAAAAAAATGGCCGAGCATATTTTCTCACTATCAAATTCCCCTTTCTCAGTTCTGACTCTTTAGGAAGCTTCTACTGGGATTGGGCCTTAAGTGTGACATCATAATACACCCATATTTCATCTCAAAGTGACCGCTTGAACAGTTCTTAGTTGTCATTGACTCCATTCAGCAAAGCTTTTGGAAGTAATTAAACAATTTTAGATCAAATTTGGCTGCCACATATCAAATGCCCAACATTTGAAAAAAAAAACTTTAAAGAAGTAACTTTTGCATTTGCCATTTTAAGCTTAAGAAAACACATGTCTGCAGCAGATTCAGGGAATGTAGTGGCATGAATTCATTCCTAACATGGAGATAAGGGCATGGACCATGCAACCATTAATAACTGACAAATTGAATCTGCGACGTTAGACCTGGCTCGCCCACAGATTGCAGACGCTTCATGTCTTAAACTGATATTCCTATTTTTCAAGCCGACCAGTCTTCAGAGTCCTGGCAGGCCACTAAACACTATCTATAGAATGTATTTAGAGGAGTTACAGAATGCAGATATGACCTGAAAGTAGGTATTGCAAATTTCGAGAAAATCAAAAAATTCGGAATTTGAATTTCTATATTTTTGGAATCACATCGAAAATTAGAAGTTTCTCGTTTTTTATAAGTCTCACCCCATCTCAAGATTTTTACTTTTGTACATTCGTACAGAATTTTTGTTCATTATTTCTACTTTGGGACCAAGTTTGCCTTCAATTATTTTTCGGAATTCGAAATTCAAAAACCGAATCCCGTTTTTTAAGCCTACCTGGGAGGGTGCAAGAAAACTGAGAGGCATGAAGAAGAATACTGTGGTGCCCATATGCTCCACTTAGAGAACGGATACGGAGAAAAAAAAAAATCTCAAAGAAACATGAATTTTGATTATGAATTATTCTCAAAGAATGAATCAACACAACATCGAAATAGTGGTGACAATGTATCCTTTTCAAGAAAATGATTCATTCGTTATTTTGTTTACTTCTCTTGCGGCCAATTATCATCCGAAAACCATTAGAGAAGACTCCAAATAAACTGAAAATAAGTATTGGGAAGAGGTTCATGGAGATCCTACCTACTTTTCTTTAATATTATGATTTGCATATTTACTTTTTTTAAAACAAATATTAGAGATAAATTAATCCAAACACATTATGGTCCTAAACCATCCTGCGCTTAACTCCCAGGTGAAGTAATATGTAAACATAACAGTGGTTTTCAATATACAGTTCTTGTACCAACATATTAAAGACATAATTTATAAAAAAACATTGTCTCCCCAGTAGAGTAGTTGGTAGCCTAATCTAAAATCTAAAAATGCAGGACTGGATGCCCATTGGGTTGAGCAATTGTCTAGCAAACAATTCTCGTGAAAAATAATCTGTCAAGATGTCTTCACATTGCGAGGATCCATGTAATCCACTTTCGGAGTGGATATCTTTACTCTGTGTAGATCCATATGCTCCATTTTGGGAGCGAAAATGGTATGCAAAAAAAAATAATTTAGAATTATAGATATATTAAGCCGTATATATTTTTACGCTGCACATTTTCTGCATATTTCTGTTTTTTTATCTATTGGCTGTCGAAGTATTGAAAAAAATCAAAATATGGTGATAAGTATTAAATAAGGATAAGGTTAAGTATTTAAAAACAAAACCGATTTGAATTTTTTTCGAAAAATGTGTTCTTATTGGTGCTTGTACTATGATATAAATTAAATGCGGATGGTTGTACTCTTTTATTTCATTCTTGTTAAA
>JAGVSQ010011245.1:0-12370 GCA_022683975.1 Rhyacophila evoluta | reverse complement strand
CGCCTCACGTTCGTTACGCCACGGTGTACGCCCGCATAATTGGTGTGGAGACGTGGCGGGTGGTGGAAAGCAAGTCTTCCTTGAAAATCATCGATAGATAAAAATTTGGCTGATTAATTATGGTATCGTTTTAGATGAAACTTTGGAAATTAAAATACACATAAACATAGCATCTTTCTACATTCACAAAAATATACAAAAGAATGACCATTCATTTGTTAAAAAAATTCATAGTGTAATTATAGTTCGTACCATAAAATCAATTTATTATAATAGTGTTTATATGTACGATTGGATAGTATATAGTATGTCAATCAATTTAATGTTAAGGTTTAATTTTAACAACTTTGCCGTTCAGATTTTTTTTTTTGCAGATTTTTTTGCAGATTTGCAGATTGTCAAGCTGAAGCATCGTGTTTACCAATTTTAATAATTCGTCACAGTATAATTAATATTAACAAAAAAATATTGTGTTAACCCTAGTTCAAGATGGTGAGATATTATAATTGTTAAGTATAAACATCGATATATTAAAATGCACTATTAAAAGACTTAAGTAAAATTGTCAAAACATTCTTCATAATCCAACAAATTTAATTATGTTTTCTATTGAACAGCTTTTTCCGCTTAATCACGATAATAATCTTTAAAATGGTATTGAAATTTATAATTCTTTAAGCTGTCATTGATTAAGCAAAAAATGTCGACTTATAAAGTGTTATTAATATTGATCCCAGCCAATCGATTAAGAAATAATATTCGTCTTTACACATAAATAAACCTCCAACTTTTTTTACGTAAGATTTTATCGTACCGGAATTTAAATAGAATTTTTATTATGTTATAAATAAGACATACCAAATGTATTTTGTCGAAATAGTACGTACGTTTTAGATGATAAGATCATTTTTTCCAAATGTTTCTCTGAAATTAAAATAAATATATTATGTAAACATTCAAGTTGCAAACTTCACTATAATAAGCGGCGTTTTTAAAAGGCTTGCAAGTAGATGCGTCTATTTAAGATAAATACATAGTAGTTGACATAATTCTCATAATAGATAACCAGTTTTTTAAATTCACGACTAAGAATTTTTAAATACACAATTAGAAATAAAATATTTCTAAAGTTGAGTAATTTATTAATTCGAATAGCGAATTCCTAATACACATGATTGAATATCTAATAGAATCCAAAGCTTTTACATTGCAATAATATAACACTTTGTATGTTATGGAATTTCATAATTCATTATTTATCATAATGTTCTGAGCTTTTATCAATTACAATAAAGCACCATTCTGCGATGGAATTTGTTTGAATTCGTAAAATCTGTCAAAATGAGTCTTCATATTGCACAAATACATTGTATAAATGCTATACTTTGGGAAGAGATGAAAAGTAGTGTCTGTAAGTAATAACTTTTTTCTTTACGTAGTTTAACGATTGATTGAAACGCTGAAGTAAAATTCTTCTTAGAACATAAACATTCAAAGACAGATTTTGAGCTCTATCAATATTAATGAAATCGACAGCCCTTTTTAAATGGTGAAATATTTTTTTACTCGTTGTAGATCCATTTACCGTATTCGTTTTTTTACATGCGGGTCAAAGGCTGCCGAATCAATAGCTATGTGGTCTTCTACCAGATCAAAGGACGATTTCACTTAGCCCAAAAAGAACTCCCCTTTGATTAAGTTTCAACAAACTGATGTACTCTGTTCCGGAGCACCAAGCTTTTCACCAGTGCAGCTTTGCCTTTTATATATTAAAATATATGTTTTACCTGGATCATTTCTAAGAATATCGATGTTTGAATATTTTTTGAAATTCTATAACTCCTGACGATTTTAATGTAAGATTTCGAAAGTATGTTCAATAATGTAACATCAAAACTCATCACCAATAATGATAAAAAAGTTAAGGAATCGGTCAGTACTCGTATAACCAGAAAAGAAAAAGATTTTAAGAATGTAGTCTCTTTTATTTTGTAACATTACGAGAAATGCACTTTAAAAATGAGAAATAGGTTATGTTAAATGGAGATAAACATTTTTATTGCTTAATACAGTAATGTTTATTTTTATGAATGTTTAATTCTCATTTTGTATTTTCATTATAGAAAAACAGATTTAAAACGAACGTAAATATTTTGTGACAACACGAAATTTATGCGTCAAACTTATGTCAATTATTGTCAAACGTATCCTCTAATTCTTATCATTAACGTATCATATGGTATCACAAAGCTTGAAACTAAGCGATGTTTATGTAAAATGATATGTCATTTCACTTGATATATGAAAATATTCTAAAAAAATCAGAAAAAAACAGATTTATTAGAATGATATTATAACGAAGACATTCATTTTGTGTCTGTAATAATATTTTTTTATTTTTAACGCTTATACCTCTAATATTATGTTGCTTATTTTACAACATAATAGCTATAAACGAGTTATTTTAATTAAATATTTAAATATAATACAAATTCGCAAGTAATATGAATGGGGTATTTACAAAGTGAACTTATTCTACTATGTCTAAATTTATAAGACAATATTTTGAACAAGTATTTTTACCATAAAATAAAAACTTAGTATGTATCTCATTGCTTATTTTTGTTTTCAGTTATTTGAAAATGATTTTTTCTACTGGTTTGCATACTGAATGGTTTTCTCCATACAATTTTTTTATTTTACAATTTTACATATTGCAATAAATTCACTTTAGAAATACCTACATAATCATATTGTATTATAAAAAGATAAAATTTTATTTTACTATAATAATAATATATTGCGATTGGCGCCACTGATTTTAGGCGACTCTTCTTGTCAATGCAATGATTTCAACTCGAAAAATTCAAAAGCTTTCGAATGTAAATTATTAGTCCTCTTTCAAAGCACTACAGTAAAGAATATTAATGGCCGTCAGCTAATAACTACGAAATGTAATCCTTTACGTGTATATCGGTAAATATAAAAAAAAAAACAATACCAATACACGATATTTTATACCCATTGTTGTTATATAGAGATGTCTTATTAAATTTTTAATTAATTACACCAATAAAACAAACGTCAAAAGAAAATGAAATGTCAACATATGTATTTCCGCTAGTCTCAATCGAACGATTTTATTTATTTTCATATTGAAAATAAAACGAATCGAATCATTTTTCTCGTATTCTATTATATATTTGAGCGACTTCACTAAATCATTATGACATAACTATTTTTCAGTAAATGTGCGTCCAAGAAAATATCTCGGAATAGTATATTTGAAAAAATTCAAGAAAACCTATAAAAACCTTCCGCATCACAACAAAAAATCCTAATAATCTTACGGTTGAAAGTTGGCGGCTTTCGTTACCGCTTGTTAAACTTTTTTATCGCAGAAATAAATATAACATTTATAATATTTAAACACTAGCAAGTACTCAGTTACCTGTTTTTTAATGCTCATCTATATACAAGAACTTTTAAATGTTTTCAAATAATTTCAGCATACATCTTAAGGTGCCTTAATAGGCTCAAGCGAACTTGCTCAAATACTTGCATCCATACGGATGTACAAGTATAGGAATGGGATGGTCATATGTTAAAGAATGTATATTATTATAACGAGAATGTATTAGTCAACCCTGGTGACATTAAATATTGATACATTTGAAATATTGAATTCATTTTTGTTACTGTTAAAACTGTTCGCGTTTTTTATGACATTTTCTCATGCAAATTTGATAGACTTTATTTTAAGACATACGTTAGTTTATATATATATGTCTTATTGATGTTCTCGTTTTAATACGTAACTCTCTGCTTGCTATACCAATGGATGTTTTTTTTCTATTTGCTATTCATAATATACAGATTACAACGATTGATTCTTATATGTTATGTGGCATATTTAACAAGCCATATCATATATTACATACATTTATTGCGTTAATGTTATTGTGTAATTATTATATAAGCATGGTTTAAAAGCCAAAGTGATGAAATACCATTGTCATTTTAAAATAGTTTATCGTCAAAAATGGATTGCTGCTTAGTAAAAAAATGTTAATTTTTTAAATAAATCTCCTTGATTTGGGAAGGCTGGTTGTTGGATATTACAAACCATAGCCTCTCCACCATATCATATGTTTTACTTGTATAGGTAGTTATAAGTTTATACGCGGGATATAAAAAGTCATTCATATCACAAATAAGATGAGAACATCCTGTTGCCACTGGCATCATACAATTTTTTTCAGCGCGTGTGAAAATAAATAAATGGTGCTCTATTTTTAATAAATCTGTAAAAAATATTATTTTTTTAAATAAACTAATGTTTTAGAATGGTGAGTTTTCTCAATTAGTTAGCTTATTGAGTCATATCTATTTGATTTTTTTATGACACAAAATAGTTGATTTAAAAAATGTATAATATAATTAATTGAACAAAAATAAAATGGATGACTGGTAAATTATCGTATTAACTAGTACACTCGTAATTTCAATGAAAGGTATTAAAAATAAAAATGAAAACAATAGGCAGAAATAGAAAGGAATGGCATGGAGATTATAAAGGATATTATAGTATTTATGTTAGAAGAATGAAAAATGAACAAATTTTATAATTGTAATAAAAGTAAACAAAAAAAAAATTATATCGTCGTATTACTGGCAAAAGACGTTGAAGTGAAAAAGTTAGTTTTGAAATAATCGAATTTTAATGTTTGAGTCTCTCTGTTCAATAAATTTTACATTTTTTTGTTTACTTTAATTACAATTATAAAATAAAGTTTAAACAATTATTAAATTGGTGAAAATACACTTTCTTTCTCTTTAAAGCTTACAATTATGTAAAATGTACTTGTAAATAAGAAGTTTGATAAAAAAAATTACAAAATATAAATTATTTCTTTTGTTTAGGTAGTTTCAAATGATATGTGAAACATAAAGATGACATTTTGTTTCACTTATTATATACATTCTATGTATATATTTATAATGTTTCTAACAATATTTGATGAACAAGTAATACATTCATGGGCGCTTTCGATTTTCAAACTCGTTAAGTATTTATTTCTCTAATTTATCTTAGATACTAACTTCCGTATCCGTTGCATGGACATGTAAAAAAGCTTCGTATGGGGCGCATAGAAGCTCTCGCCCAATATCACTGATAGTTGTACGTGATCAGCGTACACATGTACTACTCTTATCACAGCCTCATCGGCTGAAGGGTGGAAAACTACCCTCATGTCCAACCACAGGGTACGGATAATTTAAAAGTAGGGCTACCGAATACATTTTTCAAGCTTATTTATTTGATTTAGTTTTATAATATGAAACAAAAAACAATAAATACCAAAATAAGGGTATTTTAAATAATATCCAATATAGAAAATAAAAATGACAATCCGTAGGGAAAGGCAATCAGAAATCAAGCACAAAAACATCTGTCAATGGTTTTGGACCAAAGTTCAAATATTAAATAGATACAACCTTGAAGCGTAAGAAGATTTAAGCTAGTATTTTATTTATCCAACTATATATTAATATAATAAGGTATTTAAGGAAAACCGATAAAATTAATGAAATGTAAGTCCTTTTTCTGGTCGCAAATTTGGCAGCCGTCCCATTTTCAAATTCAAAAGTTTAATTAGATAATAATTCGTCAATTGTAGCTTAAATCCTTTGATATATAACGCATATTAAATTGTATTCATTATGATTGTCGAAAAACGCTGTTTCGAAAAAAAAGTCGAGAGTTACGTTTTTATTGTTTTCTACAGTCGATATAAAATAATAGTAAAATTTGTGTATAATAAAATCATAGTATGGTATGAAAACGTAATTTTCCATTTTAAAACATTTGACTTATCATCGCTTTAGGATTGGTTTATCGAATATCCACGCTGCGTGATTTGAAAAACAAACGTGTTTCAATTAATTACATATTAAATACTATTATAATATGTGCTGTAATTCTATGTTTTTCCATGATAAAGCAATCATATTGCCTTTAAAAAATAGGTCAGATACCTAGATATATTAAAGCGTATATATTTAAATTTTCATCTTCTGAACAATTGGCGGTTGGTCTATTCCAAAAACCAATCCTAAAGCGACGTTATCTAATTATTTCAATTTATTCTACCATATAATAAATATATAATTTTAAGCAATGTTGATACGTAGACACAACTATTCTTAAGAAAAACGAATCATCGAAAGTATTGAGTTCTTTATTGAACACCAACTATGAAATAATACAACCAACATTGATTATAAACATTTTTATGTATTTAGTTATAATATTTATTATTACATTGTTTTCAGCCTAACTGAAACATGCAAATTTGAAGGAACAATATTATTGTTTTCTTTACGAGATGCGAGTTGGAATGTTATGATTTTTGGAAATGTTTACTCCAAATTTAGAACGCCTTGAGCGTCTGTTGGTTTCAAATTTGAATAACTTAAAAATGTATTATTATACCAATTTTAAGTGAATTAATGATTATAATCGGTGAAAAATACAACCGAAATATTTTTAAAAGATAATTTTTTACATTTGCAGAATATTTTCAATACACAGATATTCAGTTTCTAAGCCGATATTTTTATTTCATAGAAAACTGATCCATAGCATATTTTTTATTTAGACACATAAAAAGTTTCTGTAGATTTTAAAAGATCTTTTGAAAATACTAAAAAAATTACAAGCGATTTTTTTAGTAACGTTAATTTACGTGTATCTAATCAAAACTACAGCATATAAGTATTGCATTAGAATTGCAGTACAATTTCTATTTTTTTTCGCTTTCGTTTGTGCTTTTTTTCTCCCGTTTGTGATACAAGACACACGAAAAGAAGCCGGTTGAAAAATACAAATTTATGGTATATGTATAAATATTTTATGTTGAAAACATTTTGATATTTCATACTAATTACGTCCAATAAATGTTACAGTAAAAATGTTAGTGTGCGCACTTTGAAGCTGGAGATGGTTTCTTTAATTCTCACAATAAACATACAGGACTGGATGCTTAATGTGTTAAGAATTTGTTTGAGAGCCAAATCTCGAGAAAGAATCTATCATTTTTTAAGCCAGTTGAAACCTTATAAAAGGTTTATTTTGGCTAAACAGTTAATAAACGTTTATATTAATCTATTGATACATTTTTTCTTATGACGCAGATCCATTTACTTCATTCCTCTCACAATATACATCCATATACCTATACAATTTTTGTAGCGGACATGGTAAAAATATAATAATTATTATAAATACTACATAAAAACAATAAATATATATTATTAAAAAATACATATTGCAGTATTAATTATTTTATGGTTAAAGATATGGTAAGAGTTTTAAACTTTATTTTATAAAATATTTCTTAATTAACAATGTTTCTATTAAAATCTCAAAGTAAGTGTAGACGGAATATTTAAAGTTTATTCCAGCCCTGAGTATGAATATGCTACAGCGTATCGCTAAAATCGTAGGGGCTTTAGTCTTGTCTCTACGAGTCTACGAGATATGCGATAGGCGTAGAGGGCAATATTTGATGAAACATTGTAAAATTATGCAACGCGCCAAGAATACGAGAAACTTTACGCCCAGGCGTTGGTAAGCATAGTGACAGATAAAGGAAGTTGCGGTTTTTAATGGCTTTAAAAATATATACGGATTCTGCTATATTAAAAATCTTCGTTTTTCTCACACAGTTTTGAAGTAGTTTATATATATCGTAACAGTCATTTAATTTAATTTTGTCACGATAAAAAAAATTTAACCACTATAAAATGCAATTAAATTTTTTCTTCTCATAAATGTACTAGATACATTTTTAACTTTGATTATGCATAAAACTATGTGTGTTTCATTTGATTAGCAGTAGAAATTTTCACAGTTTTCTTGAAATTGTTTTTGAAATATTAAACAATAAATAACAAGTAACATTTAAAAAAAGATAAAATTAAAGCCTAATAGTTTTAGGTAAAATAATTAACATAATTATAAAAAATATCAACTGTTTTCTGATAAAAATTGCGTATTGGTGTCTCCCCGATATTAAAACATTTATTTTTCATTAGACATTAAGCGTTATAGGATTTGTCAAAGTTTTCATTCAATAATTGATTTTTTACCAAATAAAAATCTAAAAATTAAAAAAAACAGATGAATAGTAAATTAATACACCTTTCAGTATAGCTTTTTTCATATAGCTTTCCATTTGAAAACAGTTTTTATCATAAAATATTTAGGTATATAAACACTTTCATTTTATATGATAATTTATTAATTATTCAATTAAATTAGTTAGAAATGAAACAGATGTTAGTCGATGTATTTTTTTTTGTGCGTTAGAATACTCTCTATTAATTATTACAGTTACTTCAAAGATGAAATGTCGCTTGGCAACACTTTGCAACCGAATTTCACGCCATATTTGGTGATTTTCTTCCCACTAGTCTAGTTCTTAGATGTATTTACTTATTTTGATACAGCGTGAGTACGAAATATATCTCCATTCACATCTCAAAAGGGATTCATTCTCCCCCAAAATGATATCTGAGAATGGCTTGTGTCTCGACTCATATTATTTGAAAACGCAATTTAGGGGTGTACGCCATATATTGTTTTTTTTCTTACGCAATAGTGCCATAGATCCGCTTTATTATGCCGTAAAATGTCGAATTCCGAATAGACATAAATAATAAATTGCACTGTCGAGCTGAATCCTCTACAGTATGTATCCACAATGTTGTCCTATTTTACTACTACAGCTGAATACGTTCATATTGATTGGTGAAAAATATGAATAATTTAAACATACTCAGTATTATAAATATTCTATATTGAGAATTGAAGGCATTTTTGTATCGAATATGAAGGAAGGTGTAGCTTAATTTTATGAAATTCTTGGAGATAAGACAACAAACCATGCAGATTTTTGTTACTGTAAAAGTTATGTATTCGGCGTAGTAAAATGATGTTGGCAATCAGGTAGGGTGCAAAAGTGCACTTAAAAATCATGGGCTCTTAAAGGCATAAACTATTTTTCATTTTTTTATAAAGAACAAAACACACCGTGGTAAGCTCGCATAAAACTTTCCCGAGTGTTTATCGTCACTACTAACCGTTGTAGAGTAGACCACTACAACGCGGCAGAATCTTTGGCACGTGATTGTGGACAGTCCAGTATGTAAATGTGGAATCAAAAATGAGGATATCAATGGCATTATTTGGCCGTGTAATTTTATAAAACTCAAAGATTGTGCCTATTGAAAAGTTTATTCAAAACCAAGTTTAAACTGCCTCTTTGAATGAAAGTTTTGTGAAAATCTTCACACATTTCTTATTGCTTGCAGATTTAAAAACAAATATGAACTTAAGATTTAAATGTTAATGTAAATTACGTTTTTTATTAAAACGTTCTAACTGCCAAGCCAAAAAAATCTTTTTATAAGGCTTCAGCAGGCTTAAATAAAAAAGGAACTGTTGAAAGAGTCATTTGCGTGTTGAAAAAAGTTTATATGTGTGCGGTGTTTGTGGGGCAAAATGAATGACATTATTTCAACTTTTTAAAGTATTTTTATGTTTTATTTTTATAGTAATAAGGCTTTTAGTGTAAAGTAGTAAAATAATATGTTTTCTGTTGCGTTTTGTTGATATTAAGTCGTTTACGGTAATATTTTTATGAACAAGACTTTTATAATATAGAGATAATTGAAATTGCAGAAATGGAAGGAAGGCAATTAGGCTTAGAGTAAATTGGCAATTTATACCGGTTGCTTTGCAGCTATCTTCATACGCTACAATGCTTGTATGGTGACCTCACTTCAGATGTCAACAACTTGAACTATACACCCTTAAAACTTGATATATTTCAGTATCTAATAATATCGATTAATACAATTGCCTGGTGTGAATTAGTGATTGCAACCAGTTATTATAAAATTGTGTCAATTAGTAGTGTCTCTCTTACCACTTCAATTTATTAAAAAATAAAAAAGATTTAGATTTTAAAATATTACCTGTCAACATCTGTATGCGTTTTGTAACAATATGAATAATTGTCTCTTCGGTAGCGTTGAGATTAGCTTGCGCGTCTGGAATCTGGGAAATTGCGGGTTAAATTCCCATATTTCCCGGATTTAAAAAAAATCTGAAAATGCAAGACCGGAGACCCATTGGGTATAGCAACTTAATCACGTACAGAATTATTACCTGTCAAAGAATGTCTTTAAACTGTGGAGATGCATATAATCCACTTTCAAATCAAACATAGTAAAAAAAACATAAAAATAACTGTATAGTTGCGTATAAATCGTAGGCTATTGAAAAATGAATTATTCTTATTCCATTCAATAAAACTGACGCTTATTCCAATGTGAACAATAATTATCTGAAATTTACTTTTTTAAAATACCATCTTCAGTTGACATAAATCCACTGGTAGAAAAAAAATCTCCAAAACTTGTAGTTCTGTAATTTAACCTGCCTCTTTCTGATTTAAAAAGGAAAGCTGTAGCTCAAAATATAATACCAACGACAATTATAATCTATTATTAAACGCGAAATATTTAAGTTTTATTAAAATAAAAAATTTATATTTTTTTTTTACTTTTGTGTTATTAAGTTCATATCAAGTTTGATAGGGTTAGGTTACGATGTTTTTAAAAGAAGGGTGGTAGAATAGAGCAGTTAGATGTCAGGAACACATTTTTACTAAAATCATGATATGCGCTTGTTTTAAAAAGCTATTTTTTTTATTGTTGTTTATGAAATGCGATATTTATATTTCATTGAATCCCACGTTTTCCTACCCTTGTGTTACCCCCAATACAAGCAGTATGTATGGGCCTCGTGTACCATACAGCGAGTACTGTACTAAGGCCACTAGGTAATTTAGTGGCAAGACAGCCCAGTGTACTACTATGATAGTATAGTAGTTGCTTTGCCTTGTGTGCCGAGGAGTATAGTTTAACATCAGCGCTCCCCGTCTGAGAAAGTGGCTTATTAATGGCGTATTATATTCGCAAAATAATGGAGATATTACTATTTAAGTCAACGAGGTCTCACGAGAGCACGGAGTAATTTTAGAACGAGGTGAGTAATGAGATTTTTGACGTAGGTGTTTTGTAACATACGGAGTTTCGGTCGTCACTTTATAAACGATTTTGACAAGCTTTCTCGAATAGAAATTAAATTATTGTATGTACGAAAACACAGGTTGTATTACAATAAATTCAGTGGTACTTGAATCGACGATGCATGTTTTATATATGTTATTATTTTTAATAGGTATGTAATATGACATGGTGAATAAGTTTTGATAATCGTAAAACGTAATAAATATATTATATAAATTCAAGATTGTAGCTTGTATAAAAAACTAGATTTAAATATTTTACGATGAAGGCTTTTAGTCTTCGAATAATATAAAAATAATTAAAACTTTAATGTTTAATCTTGATTGTATTTCTTATGGTATACATATATAGTAACAGTTGATCAATTATTTGAATTCGTTGGCTAATCGGTTAACGTAGTTGGTAGCGTGCGAGGCTAGGGAATGCTATTCAGGGGAATGCGGGTTTGATTTCCCATCTGTTGGATTTGAAAAAATGCAGGACTAGATGCCCTTGATATAACTGTCAGACAAACAATTCTCGTGAAAAATAATCTGTCAAGACGTCTTCACATTGCGGAGACCCATATATTCAACTTTTGGAGTGGATATCGTCCCACTGTGTAGATCCATATGCTCCACTCTGGGAGCAAACATGGCATAAATAGAAGAATAATAAAATATGTAATAATTATATTGTTTTGTATGTACAAATAATACCCCTCGGTATTAGCCGAGAGATTGTGTAGGGTCCTACGAAGGCGGAGGTTGGGCATTCGATCCCAGAGATCATAGATGATAGTTACTAAAACATGGAGTGAACGGTATAAAATCTTTATATTATTGATGCAACGTTAATGTTAAATCTTAATCACAGCCGACTAGCTATTCACAATACTGTTCAATCCGTATACTAAGGATTTTTTTGATAAAAAAACATGTAAAATAATGGAATGTATCAAATAAGTTCTGATTTAAATAATACATTAACAAAGTTTTTATACTGTTTTTTCGACCACCTTTATGTTATAAAAATTTAGAAAAATACTCCTACTTTTCAAAATCCATTATTTTTAGTTATCAAAACTTGCGTAAATCCCTGTATCATCAATGGTTTTAGATGTTACTTATATGTGAAAGTAAAGTCATCTTTTACAAAAAATACTATAAAATTATTCTAAATTATTTAAAACTGGTAAACTTCCATATGTGATATCACTGTTAGCGAC
>JAGVSQ010011244.1:0-12370 GCA_022683975.1 Rhyacophila evoluta | reverse complement strand
TAGCATCCATCTAAGCTCGCTCTCACCTAGGTGGAAGATATCAATGTCCGAGGCACATTGTACATTATCGATGGAAATTTTTAAAATCGTAAACAAACACATAGAAGTGGTGAAATAGTTTTGTTTGTTGGCACAATATACGTGACACTAAAATATTTAGCCTTTATATAACCATTTATTATATTTTATTTATTACTAACATTTATTATTTACCACCAACAAAACATCATAGTTATCATTTATCTAAATAAACAGTTTCTTTCACTGTTATTAAATGAAAAGCCGTTTGCTCTCTTAGAAACATTTATTAATATGCATCAACAGTTATATTGTAATATAAAATTGATTGATGACATTTAGCTACTAATTTTATTTCGCTCCGATTATTAACAATAATTGACTTGTAAATTGAAAGTTTACGTCAAAAATTAACGTAAATTTTTAATGGGAGAGTATTTTTTGTTTAAATTATATCAACACGCGAAGCTAAGCTTAATTGAGCTAATGGATTTTGGAGCCGGTAGGTAGTGTTAATTCATTATAGTAGAAAACGATAAAGTTTTTCGAATTACTATACAACCTTCTAGTAAAAGCTTGTGGACATATTCAAAATATTCTTCGGTTGAATGAATGCACGATAGTGAATATCTAAGTAAAAAATATAATAATAACAAATGAACAGAAGGTTAAAACCGTAAATTTGATATTAAATATTATAAAAATGTTAAAAGTGAAATAAAGTTTAAAAATATCTTTCAAAATATAAAAAAAAATGTTATTTATGTTTTGATTTGGTATTTATTAAATAATTTAATAATACATCAATTTGGATTCAATGTCTTGAAAAGAAATACATAGTTAATTATTATACCCTCATCAGTCAAAACTTCGTAGCAATTTTAATAATGTATTAAAACAATGCTTATTAGCAATATGTTCTACTTTTTTTTATTTTTACGAATAGTACAGGTGCTCGCGCTCTACAAGTCTGTGCTTTTCAAACCTTTTTATTCTACACACTTACTTTCTCATTTCAAAAACAAAAACATTTGTTTTAGGTTTTATTGACCAGCTTTTACAACTTCAAATATGGTTGACGCCAATTAATCCCATATGCATCAGTATAGTTCAAATTTGAAAATTTGTGATACCGAAGTCAAAAGAACGTCAAGAGTATTCACACTGTGGATCTTTATGTGGTTTATTTTCGAAGAAAAAGTATATGCATATATATTTCAGCAGATAACATATTTTTTTCCATTTAGCACGTGGATCTACACGGTGTGAAGATGTCCTCTTCGAAATGAAGTATGTGGATCTGTATTGGCAGTTTATTTTTATGACAATTGGTTGCCAGACAATTGGTCTATCTAATGAACATCTAGTCCAACATGTTCAGTGTTTTTTTAATCAGGCAGGTGAGCGATTTGAACCTGCATTCCTTGGAATGCAAAGCCAACCTCTCCACTACCGGAGAGCTACATGTGACGAATGCTTAAATTAAAGTTTCTTTAAATAAATAAATATTTAGATGATTGCTAGAAAGATGGGGCCCTAATTTGAGAAGCTCTGTTTTAAGCGATAATCGTCAACTGCCAGGACCCTAACTGTTCCAATGTACTCTATACCTCCGAATAGATTTCAAATAGCGTTCGCTTATTTACACGTGATTTAAAACTTTACTGCATTCACAGCTGTTAAAGTACAACAAGGTACAAAACTTATGCAGCGTAGTATTTGTGTATTTTTCACCAGTGCCGCAGGAATACCAAAGTTTAATTAGTTTCCGTGTTTGCCAGCCGCCTGAGCGCCTCGCGATCCGTGTTTCAGTTTTAAACAGTTTCCAGTCGACTTCAGCCATCAAAGGAGTCAAACGGTCAACATTTTTGATACCGCCTGTATCATGCTAATACCGCAAGTTTTATTTAACATTTCATTTAGATTTTACAGAAACTAAATTAGTAGTACTCAACCTTTTTTGACAGGTCATGTATTATAATTGCTAAGTCACGCGGGTCACAACACAGTAAACTATATTATATATCAAATATGGAAAGTAGAAAAGACGTAACCTTCAGTTTTTTCAAAATAGTTTTGTTGTTAAAATGTATATAACTTAAAACACATTCTATCAAATAATTAAGTTGCAAACTTCGAATCAGTAACTAAATTTAGTCAAGTTTGAATAAAAATGAGGTATTGTTAAATTTACGACCAGGAAAAAGGACTTCTACCGCATCAATTTTGATGGGTTTTCTTATATAAAATTTAAATGATATCAGTTTGGGTAAATAAAACACTAGTTTAAGTCCTCATACACTTCAAGGTTATGTCTATTCCATTTTTGGACTTTGGCCCAAAATCATTAAACAGGCGTTTTTCGTGTCTCCTGTAAAATTTGTTCTGTTCGGGCTACGTCGTTTTTCCTTCGAACTTCAGATATCATAAAAACAACATATTATAAACATCAAAAGTAAAACACATTCAAATTTTATTTAAAAGTGTAATTTTTGATTTTCAAAAAATATATGACTGTTTTACAAATCAGAACATCTAGAATAATGTAGACAAATTAAACAACGAAGATCGATTACGCCTAGGAATATTTAAGGATGATAATTTCTAATCTAAGATTGGTTTGATGTAGTTTGTTCCACGCATGCAAGCAATTCAAGACAAAACTTATCTAAACTGTAACATATGGACAAATGTATATAGTGCCATATGCAATGCTATTTCTACTCGACAAAACTATCGGGTTACATGAGTAATTATAGGAGAACCGCAAATCAATCGTCTTGCATCTAACTGTCCTTCATTACATGGGATACTGGATACGTATGGAATACACGATGTGCTTTATATGAAATAATAAAAGCTTATAAAAATAGAAAGAAAGTACTACGTAAGAACTGTCAACGCAAACACTAAAAGGTTCGGAGTCTTGCATTTGTAATTGAATTTAGTTTATATTTTGGAGATGATACTATATAAATATATCAAATAATAGGGGTAAAATGGTTTGACTTCGTGAGTAACCTAGATGTTGAGTATCGAACCAAATAGCCTCACGGTACGTCAACCCTAATGAAGCAAAGGTAGAATTTGCTCTGCCACGTGCTTTGATAACTCTAGATAGCTTTAATTACTACCTATATTATAAACCAGTGTAAATTCAGCGTTCTAGAAAACTATAAGTTACTTACTATTTGCAGAATTTAATTAAAGATGCTGAAATATACAAAGTGTCCTAGAAGCAATTAAAGTAATTGACAGGTGATAAGGACACGCAGAGACATAAAGCGGATATGGTTGAATGAAACACTTCCGTGAAGAGCCGAACATATTTATAATAATAATAACGAAGTATTGAAATCCTGTTCTATAAAAAAAACATCGTGATGAATCTATTACTTATAAACTAGGTCGAGCAATTGAGTGACAATCAATTATTCTCGTGAAAAAAATCTGTCAAGACATGTCTTCACATTGCGAAGATTCATATATTACACATCCAAAACGGACATCTTTACACTGTGTAGATTCATATGCTCTACTTTCGAAGCAAACACGGTAAATAATAATAACGAAATAACTTATAAACAAATAATGTTGAAAATTCTTTGAGGTATTTTTTATCCATCTGTCAGTTTTCTCTAACAACAGACACTCACCGTTTCTAATATTGTAGTTTTCAATTTTGATTAAATACGAAAAGGTTGTTGATATTGAATTAATGAGACTTTATAGATCGATTATTCAATTGTAAATACAATAAAAGATTTCTCGATTATTTTCAGAACGGCTTCAAAAGGTTTGATTAAAATACGAGTCGCTTGATATTTATAATCTATTACAAGGAATTTTCATTAAATCTCTATTTGAAATCCTAAGTAATTCAATATAAAAATATTCACGAAACTTAAACGAATGAATCCAATAGATCAATGTGTACCTACACTATGATTGAAGATGATTAATTTTGTCACATGGTATCACAATTACAATAAAATAGTCTAGTCGAACTTAAAAAATAAATTTTACAATAAAGAGTGCAAAAAAGATTATTTTTATTTATACTTAATATACTAGAATGCTGGTTTCACATGGCTAAATTATCCATGAATTTGATTAAACCTGGTATGTTGTACTATTTTTTAGAAGCTCGAATTATTTTTTTCGATATTTAAATGAGTAACAAGCTAAATTGATAAGCATTTTATATTTTGAATTGAATCAATCGACTTATCATTAATAAAATGCAATTTGTGCGTTGACTTTACGGCTATCATTTATGTAAGACATTGACGAGGATATCTACTATATCTGCTCCGAAAGTGGAGCACATGAATCTTACTATTTTGAAAATAAAAATTGCAAAAATATATGGATGTCCGCATTATCAAAACAATTTACAAGAATTGGCTTTCATGTAGTTACTGACCTCATTAATCATTGAGTCTTGCATATTTGGATTATTTTTAATTATTGTAGCTGTGGAATTAGCACCCGCAATCTCCAGCTCCGAAGCACGCCTGCTAACCTCTCAGTTACTAGGGAGTCATTTGTGAATGAGTTAAACACACATACTGCAAACCATTCTTCCAGCAATATACCCTAAATGTCTGAAAATGTCAAGAAGGTTCTTCTTACCACATACGGAAAACTAAAATAAATCAAATGATCGGATATCAGTTCGCCGTGGCATGCGTAACCAAGTGTTCCATTTATCAAAATATAATATTATATCACGCAAGATCCTCTCGGGAAAACATAACCATATAAACAAGCTGATCGATCAAATGTGATACTGCGTAGAGGTTTCACGTATGGTTTTACGTTGTTAAATGGATACCGAAGGATTAAGAAGCGTCGAGTCCAACTCCTATGGGGCGACCGCATTCTCGGCCCATTCATTGTTCACATCATTCTGATTAATGTTCATTCGCGACCCCGAATTTCTCTTCCTTCGTTGTACCTTAATCCACAAGAGATGAGTCGGAAACAATGTTAATTTATGAATATCATAATCTAAGCAATTGTCTAAATAACTTCTCGAACCAGTTCTTAAATATTCACGACGACTTATCAAATTAAAATTAATTCAATTTGAGTCATTGTACATCTTTCAACTACCACTACATAACGTTATTTATTTAGCAATTCTTAATAATTTAATAAAGTATGTATACTTATTACGCTGCTTATAACGCGCCTGTCGCATAAATGATATCTATGCATTAAACATTTTCAGTGTAATTTTCCAGCTGCTTTTTTTTAAGAAATCGTCCTTCGCCATTCTTCCATTGTTAATGATCGCATCAAATTACCAGCACCAACTTATTGACCAGCGGAAATGAATGATTTGGTTCTTCTATCTGTTATCTAGATACTTTGTAAAACAGATTGGCAACAGCATCAATCAGAAAAACGCGTACTATTATTGTATGTTACTTTAGTCATAGATTTATTTTATTAGAGTCTGGGTGTTATACCCAGCATGGAGTTTTAGTGGCCTATGTTGCACCATTCTTCGATTTTTTTATATCCATAACATAATTGTAAAATATTATTAGAACTTTTAATCGTGTTTCCTGGTAATGTAGAGTAGGTGCTATATAGTCACAGTGCTATTTATATTGATATATTAATTTGTGTGGGAAATATTTATCTTGTTATTTTACACTTTTTACACAAATTTTTAGCGGAGAAGATTTGTATCTGCATAATTTGATGAAATATCTTCGTAAATCATTTTCCAGATTGTTTAAAAAATGATATTCAGTTATAAGACATGATCTCATATGTTAGAATTCCGAGCGATTCGTAAATATGGCAAATTACTAACTCGGCCAACGTAGTGATATTAATTATTCAAGCCTTTTCACTGGATTATTTTGGATGGAAAATTTGATTTAAAAAATATCTTTTAATAGCAGTATATAGTTCAGTATGCAGAGGCAGTGCTATAAAACATGTGATGCGTTAACCCTTTCACAGATATAACCACAGCTTCGAATGTAACAATATGTTTGCCGCACGCGTGCTCAGATTCGTTTAAGTGAAAAACAGATTATGAATACAAAACAAGTTTCCAGAAAATATATCAAGTATAATGTCATGCGGTTGTGTGACGATGCATTCCATTTATTATTTTGTGACAACCCTTAAAATGTTGTAAATTATAATGTACTTGTCATACGGTGTTGTAGTCATACATACATTAACCCTTTCATCAGTGAGCTATTTTTTATACACACAGGTTTTAAACCATAAAATCTTTCACCGCTATCAATTCAACGAATATCATAAAATTAATCAAATTGGATATGCCGATTTGTAAAGAATGCTCTTTTTCCCAAGCAACGAACAAAATAAACTGAAAACTTATTCCAACTTGGTAAGAATGTGTATAACATTACCACATATGGCCGCCCCCATTTCGCAAAGGAGCACTTGAGACGCATAAGACTGATTTATATGAAATTTTATGTATTTTTGTGAACAGAAATATAAATAATCCTTTGTTTCTTTATAAAACAATAATTATCGAAAGAGGATAGGGGAATTTTTCAACTCTGAAGTGAACCCTTTTTTACTAATTTTTTCGCAATGTTTACGTGTTCTTTTCTAGCCTAAAAGTTTATGATTTGATGGTAATAACTCCCACATGTCATCAATAGATCTATCTAGCATTTGTATTTTAAAAAGACAATGGCTTTGAAAACAAGGCGATGAGGCTCACGGACATACATGCACGTCCATACTACTCAAAGGGTTAATGTGAAAATCTACTTGAAGATAATTTAACCATTTATTTTTTGCTTTTACTCACTTTATATTCATTGTAGTTACTTTTTTATGAGAAATTCATTTAAATATTTGGGTATATAGTATTAATTTCTTAGTATATTTTTGATCATCGGTGACGATATTAAAAAACGAAAGTAAAACAGTTGACCTAGAAATGATAACCAAAGTGACATAAAAATTTCACGGCGTTACTAATTACCGTTTGAAAGAATTTCTGTGACGGACAAACATACACACATATCCTCTGTTTTATAATATAAGTAGATATATAACAATACACAGCAAAGCGATTATAAAAGGTATAAGCAGGACATGCATTTTCAAAATTTAAATGTGATAATTCCTTTTGAGGCGGTGAAAGCGGTGTCCGAGATTGTGTCACAGTTTAATTGCTAGTCGTTTTTCCGGGATGGATTCGAAGAGCAGTTTTAATACGTATTGCTTAATGTATTTTTATGTTTCTAGCGTTGTAATACGTATAAAGTTATTTACACTATATAAAATAAACTATCACTGACGAATCTTAATTGAATGGATGGCGATACAATAGAATTTTGGAATAGATAAAAAAGTAAATAAGTAATTTGCTAGGAATAATAAAAAATATTTCGATAAAGTGTTAAATGGAAAACCGAAGGCGATGTCGTGCGACGAAACATAATAACCCGAAAAGGCTGAAAGAAAGAAATACTATTTGATTAATCTTCGTGGAATAATCATAATAAAATGAGGGGGGAGTGCTATGGTAATTTCGGCTCCCCATTTAATAGGAAATCCGTTCCAACGCCTTAAGTCAATAATGGCGTTAATTAATTATTCATGCCAAAGTTCATTAGATATACCTTAACGCGGTCAACTTAGTGTGATATATATTTCTAGGCCATAGTTTTAAGCGAATTGTAACCTAAATAAAATTAATGAATTAAATAATAGTGCAATGTTGCAGCGACCAAAATTAAATATATTAGTGATATATTAGAAGTAATGAATTCGGCTTAAAATCTAAATTATCTTACATGGTTAAATAGTATGTATTATAGTTCAATGGTTCAAGGATTTTTCATCGGAAAATAATTTGTTGATAAATTAAACGCTTTTTAAAAATAATCTATCAAAGTATATTTCTTATAAATAATGTTAAGTACCTTTATTCCTATAGAATTATGCAAATTTTGAGTGATTCAAATTCAAGTAGTGCTTATTTATTATACAATTTCTCGACTTTCCAAAAAAAAGATATTAAATTATTTCTTCAAAGCGTATGGTTGTCAACGTATTGTGCAACTATGTAATTTATCACTGACAAAGTAAAGCTGTGACGCTGGACCTGGATTAGCCACATACTGTGGATGCCTCAAAAGAGTCTTAACATGCCCTGCCTATTTTTTAAACCGATCAGTTCTAGACATCTTAGACGGCCGCTAAATACTATCTATATAATGTATTTGGCGAAGCTACGGGATGCAGGTATGATCTGAGAGGGTGCAAGAATACTGGCGGGCGACAGGGATTCTTGGGGGCGGCATGTGGTGTCCATATATTCCACTTAAGGAACAAATATAGAAGAAGAAGAATGTAATATATTTAAATATAAATTGAAGAATACTATTTATTGTAAGATAAATTAATAGTATATTTTACATTTTTTCTGTCAATCGTTTGCTAGGATGCCAGAAAAGTGTCTTATTCTATCCTCTGAATATTATTTGAAGAAGAAGAATCCGATCCAATTCGACAAGACTCCGTTCAGCTTTCTCAAACCGAAAGGAGTTTGGATGGAAAACAAGTCTGTGTAAAAACACTGTCTGGAGATTGATATCACTGATATTGTCTAGTTTGAATTTTAAAATCAATTTGAAGGATAAATGTTGTTTATTCTTGATTAAGTTTTCATCTTCGGCAATAAATTTATGAGCAACGCAGTGTTTCAAAATGACATAATAAATTTGTACGTACTACTTTTGTTGTTACAAGAATAATTCATATTTATTTTGTTTTTTCAACAGAAAATTATACTAATCATGTGTATACGCGTTGTTCATAAACATAAAACATTGTAAAACTCAAGGTAACATTTTTAATCACTAATGTTGAAAAAATTTGATCGAAATTTACCATCGATATTTAATTTGATTAAAATTAAAAAACATATTATAACTTAAAAATTACCAGCATATCAGCAGTAACAGATTTGGACCACAAAATGATGGATTACCTGTAACAAACAAATAAAAATAAATTAGACATGAAAAGAATTATTTAGCAAATTTTTATCACACAGTAATTGAATCACGTATAAAAAAATACTCAATCACGGAAAGGAGGGATATTTTTTGTAGAAATATTTTCTCAATATTACTAATTAATAAATCATTTTTTTTATAAAAAAAATGAGAATTTAATTTTATCAAGAACTGTATATGCAAAGATAGCGTGCCGATATAGATTAAGTGTGTATGCGTTTGCCGCTGTTCGCCGTGTGATTTATGCTATTTTCGAATGTTTTTATTCCTAATTGCCTTCGCTTTGTTGGCCACACTGTCGCAAGCATGGACGCCATGGGCGGAGCTCAAAAAAGGTGTTGATTTTACATGATTATTTGTTTTTATGGCTACTCTTACCAAATTTATAGTCTTTAATTCCATTTCAAAATTATAGAGGCGAAATAGTGTGGATATTTCTTTATTCAATGATTTGCTCATATTCCCTTGGAATATGTTTATCAATTGAAGAAATATTTTCTATGAACAGTCACAAAACTGTGACAAATATCATATATTCAATTAATGCATCATATCATATAAGTTTTCTTTTTGATAATGAAATCGATTTCATTGTAAAATTATAAATCGAATACTTCTATAATTACTAGATGTATTGAATATAATTTAAAAAATTGTAGACAAAATTCATTCGGGTAACCTAACCAAATCTTTTTCAAGATCCGTTGTTCTTGGGCACACATCAACTTCTTAGGCTCTATTAATCAAAACAACATACTCACAGTTTCTTAATTATTTTTGTATCGTTGGGCATCCTTTACAAAACATAATCAGTAAATGAATTTAGGCATTCTGGTTAAATGTTTTTGGGTTATATTTAAATTAGGATACGTGTGATAAATCGTCTCCAAATAATGTAGAATATACCCATACACATGATGTGGGGATTAATTTTAAAAGTTTGTGTGCAATAAAATAATATTTGTTAGCACAATGTATCGGACATCGAGTCCTGGATTGTATTTACTATTCAAATACGGAATTTGAATGCACAATTTTCGCTCACAAAATTGACCACAGAAAGAGCTATCATTTTTATATATGAACTAAATTGCTTTTAATTGATGAGTTTTTTAAAAATTATTACATTATTTATAGTTACATTTAAAAGCTGTATCGATAATGAGTTTGAATGTTTTATTTTTTATAAGCTCTCATTAGTGACCGTTTCGAGCTCCACCCTCAAATAAGTAAAATACAACCAGACCTTTCAGGTTATTTATTTTTTCAGAGACGCTATCTGACAGATAAGGCCATACAAATCACTCTGAATAACGAAGGGTTGCCAAATGTTGCAAATAATGTTGCCTACCGTGCGATTTTTTTTTTATTTTCCCCTGGACTGAATGCGTATGACAGGTATTTCGGGCTCGACGCTGCCGATGGGAAATCGTGTGTCCTCATTTAGCCGGAATAAGAAAAATATATTTTTTATCCGGTTCTGTCACGTGAATATTTTTAATGAAGATTTGCATATGATATTCTACAGTGTAGGTAAATCATTTTGTTGGCAGAATCGGTCACGTTATTTTATCTACTTATTTCTCTAGTTTACAAAAAAACGAATATTTGATCGATTTATAATGTAACACACTTGGATGGTAGTATCATACCTATTTTACTATGTTCTCTTAAAGTCGGACACATAAGATCTCCACAATGTGAAGACGTAATTTGACAGATTATTTTACGAGAATTAGTTGTCTGCTAATTTGTCAACTCAATAACAATCCAGATACAAATCTCAAAAAAAAGAATCCATCACAACTTCCAACAACAAACCGCGGGGGGTTAACTCTCGATTACCGGCCGAACAATTATTTTTTTCTCATGAATACAATAAATATTTAAACCAAAAAAGGCGGGAAAATATTCTATATCCATCCTCGACATCGAGCATAATTACGATCACTAAATTGTGCCTCTAAAAATTCTTATCTTTTGCCAATATTTTAGCATCTTCCAGCATCGCTTACTTACGCTAATATAAAATTTCTTGTGCAAAGTATTTAGTGTATTTTCGAAAAGACATGAGTTTAAAAGTATCTGGGGGGCGTTTAGGTGGGCTATAGTTAAGAGATTCGGTGGGCGCTGGTTAGAAGAAACGAATAATGCTTTAGAATTTTCACTTTATACTATATCCGAAAGTAGAAGTTACTAATAAAAAAATTTGGACGACTGTACGAAACTAGAAAGGATAGGATGAAACTAGAAGAAAAAAATAACGAGAAAGGGACGGTGGAAAAAAAGATTGGGAATCTATGAGATGGTGTTTTATATTAATACTACTAGAGTGCGGATGTAACGTATAAAGAGATGTATAATATAATTGTATTATATAATAAAATAAGTTTCATAAATATTTTCTAGTTCATTGGATTGGAAAATATTTAAAGACTTAAAGGAGGAATTAATTCTAGACGTCAAAGAAAAAAACCGTGAATTAAAACGACACTGCTTCCTTCTTCCTATCTATCATATTTATATAGAACAAAGAATAATTTATATAAGAAATGAATGAATCTTTCAAAAATAATCTAGAAAGTCTTTCAGATAAACGATTTAATATAGTTAAGTTATGTAAATAAGACCTGAATATAAAAACTCTAAATATTATATTTAAAGGAATACTCGCGTGATAATATAATATGGAGTATTAATCATTTCGAAACTCCTAGATACTAATAGTAAGTCCTGTGTAACTAACTATCTACCTAATCGGTGTATGGTTATTCAGAGCTTAATAAATATGAGAATAAAATTATGGACTTACACAATAACATTGTTTATTCGCTATCTTAATCCTTATAAATCTCGCTTGCATAATGCGATTCGCACAAAGATCTCCGCACAGGTAAAAAATTAACAAGGAAATAATTCACCGTGTTATAACATGGTATATCCCACCTAATTTGAGGATTCCATTATTCATATATTCGCACATCATTCTTTTTCATTATAAATAATATGTATTTCCATTTCAAGTTATTATAGATGCACACTCTCGAATGAGATTCTCAGGTGAGTTACTTGATGTGATTCCCACCCGGTCGGTGTACCGCAGCACACTGGTATGCCGGAAGGATCTTAAGTGTGCCATTTTTTTTTAAAGACTGTAATGTTGAAAAATGTGGTTTTGCCATAAGTTATACATCGGACTTACTTTTTACATGATGGATGGTTTTCTTTGTATAAAAATCAATGCTTTAAAAAGTAAAATTGTTATAAGTCTGTCAATATAATTTGTCAAGTTTATTTGAGCATACTTCAGGAAT
>JAGVSQ010011243.1:0-12371 GCA_022683975.1 Rhyacophila evoluta | reverse complement strand
AAGACGTCTTCACATTGCGGAGATCCACATACTCCACTTTCGGAGTGGATTTCTTTACATTGTGTGAATCCATATGCTCTACTTTGGAAGCGTAAAGTGAATTCTTGACGGCAAATAACGCCCCGCGTGTCTATCCAAGCCTCAAAAAAATATCTAAATTGATGAAAGTGTTATTTAAATATAATTTTATAAAAGTGGGTGTATCGTGTTATTGTTTAACTGAGATCGACACAACGCCACGTGGCTTGAAGGTAACCACGCGTTCTTGTTTTGTCCCGAACAGTGAGTACGCTGCAAAGATAAATTCATATTATTCCTTTTCAAACATACTGTGCTAATATGTTGTGATTCTATTATGTGTACTACACCTTTATTTGCCAGCAGTAAATGTTTATCACTTGGCAGTGTAATACAATGATTTGTTACCAAATAAATCCTCGAACAGCCTTTGTCAACAGCCTTCGCCCAAGACGGCTGGGTGGGCGGGGACGGGAAGAAGCAGCCTCACGAGTAGGCGGCGAGGGCGGCTGAACAATTTGTTTGCGGTGTTGACAGTCTATAGTCTATACTCAGCTGGTGAAGCTTTACTCCGCTGGAAACTTACACCGAAAGCTGACGTCTAGTAATTATGAATGCATTCAACGTTAAGAAGCTTTCCATGTTCATATTATCAACAACACAATTTAAAACTGCACATAATTAAATTACCGCGAAAAGGTTGCCGTATTTACATTCTAATTCAAAAAAGTGGAGCATATGAACATCAGGCGTCACCAAACTTTTAGTAATATATCTACGCCCTCTTCCCCCACTTTTGTATCTTTATTGGTAGTAAAATTTTCTTACCACCCACCGATTCCGCAATAACGTAATTAAGCGCACTTATAAAGTACTCGCAAAGTATTGGAAAAAGCCACTGCCGCCCACCATAAAATTGAATTGAATTGAATTGGATTGAATTGGATTGAATCGCCCGCTAGTGGACGGTAGGGACTAGGTTGACTACCAGTTATCCGAAAGTAAAGTAAAGTATGTAGACCTACACAATTTCTTTCCTAAAACAGGTCTTGACAAATTATTTTTCGCAAGAATTAATTGTCAGATAATTGCTCAATTCAATGGACATCCACGTGTGATGTAGGAATCGAACTCCCATTCCCCGATTGCGACGCGCGTACGATAACTTATCAGCTACCGGGAATAGAATGAATTCCGATAGGTGGATATTTTTTTAATAATTCTTTGTTGAGACTCTTCGTAGTTTCATTTGGAGGTAAATTTCTGTTAATATTAAATTTATTATATGGGTTCTCTGGGACAATTCTGCAACTATTTTACTGTCTTATAATTATGAGGAATACATAAATTATGAAAACTTTAAAGTAAATAAAAGCTCCTATACATTTTTGAATCGGCAGTCACAATAATGGTGTTGATTAGTTGACGCAATTGTCCGTTTGAATCATTGTACAATATACATATTCTATATTTGTATATACATACAGCTAAGGCATAGCATAGTGTAGCTTAGAAAAAATAAACTAGCATCGAATAATAAATGTGAGGTTGTTTGACTCCATGTGGAAATCGAATATAAAGTAACGGATGGACCTTGCCATATTAAACGTCATGTAGCAAGTGGTGCTGGAACCACCTGGAAAACGTACTGCGAATCCTCCCGGAAAGTTTAAATCCTGCTGTTTCTTTTTTTTGCCAGTGGGATTCTGGAGTTCTGGAATACAGTTATATCAACAGGATGTACTGAATAAAATTAGAAATACTTACAAGACTTATGACAAGAGGTGACTAACGGGTGACAGAGTATCCTGGAGGCGTCATAAGGTGACCATGTATTCCATTTACGAAGCAAATATAGAAGAAGAAAAACAATCAAACAAATAAAATCTACATTTAGAGCTAAATGCAGATACATTTAGATAATTAAAGGTAAATTTAGATAATCAAAGAAGAAAGAGAGTTTCTTTTTAAGTATAAAAGATACTTAAATTTTTTATACCACAATAATTAAGCTCAGTTCACCTATAATTGCTTTCAGAGGACCAAATAATTGTTCAACTATGTCTTCTCTTTCATGATGCTGATCTGACCAGTGACAGATAGAACATCGAAGGTATCGATGGAGTATAGGAAAATTAAGAGTGTACCTGGAGATTGCTCATCATGAGACTACCTCATTATCCAAACGGGAGTAGCCAGCACAATCCGCAACTTCAATTATAATTTTCCAACATTGGAATGGTGACGTCAATATGCAAATTGAATCATTAAATATATTCAATTAATACCATTATAATGAATGAATGGTTTTTATTTTATAATCTTATGTAAATATTGTAGCGATAGTTACATAAAGTGAACGATTAATGTTTCTATCAACATGGTCCATTGTAATTGAAATAGATTAATAATGTCCTTATCGATCTAAAAGTACTTTAGGATTACTTTGGAGTTAAACTTTGAGACTACATTGAAATGGAGAAGACCTAAGAATATCGACATTAATTCGACAAAGTTGAACGATGAGTCAGAAACAATTTGTTATTTTATACACATCAATATTCTGCATTATATAATATGATATATTCAAGAATTATATATTTTAACACATTTATTTCTCATATTTATTACAACTGTACCGAGAACATATTGGTTGATTCAAAATGAACAACAGATTGATGCTGACCTTAAAGGGGCAAAATGTTGATGGAAACATTTACTTTTCAACTAGAAGTGATATGAGCGGGAAACGTGCCGAAAATTTTCTTTGGCTCAATAGCTGTCATTTCTGTATGGCCATGACACGCACGTTATCAGCGGTGGAAGAATTAAAACGATATGATTCTAGGTCTAATTTAGTTCCCCATATTTCGTTAAAGATTCATTTGTAAAAATGTTCACAAAATAAAGTAACAATAAAAAATGGGTAAAATTATAAATGATTTATTTTGAATTTCTCGAGTGAAAATATTGTTTGTTGGTGATTTTAGTAAAATATATTTTTAAATAAATAATATACGTTGTTATAGCACATTATTTCAGAGAGCTTTCGTCTTTTATTAATTGTAATAAAAAACAATCGGACTTGTTCTACTCGGTATAATAATTGAGGGCTTTATTTCCAAAATTAACTTATTCTACTATGCCAAAAATATATATAAAATATTTAAAAGAATTGTATAGCATGTTTTTCAAAATTTATTTTTAAAATTGAATTTATCTATTTATAGAGGAATAAGTTTATTTTGGAAATATACCCCATAAATAATTCATCGCTCATCTTCGTTGTAAAAGGTTTCAGAGAAGCAAGCAGTCGAAGTCCTTTGGTTGGCTAATGCTTTACACAAATATTAGACAAATATATTGAGATTTTAGACGCTGTGTCTTGGGCGTAGGAGGTCGGTTGAGTATTTCTGCAACCGAGATGTTTGAACGGGACAGGGGATCAGGAACCAGTTTATACACCCCTGCAAAACATATCTACCTATTATAATAAACAGAGAAGGTATCTACTGATAATAATACCATCCCTTAGAAAAGACAACAGACAACTGAAAATATAAAACCTTTTTAATCATTTACAATCCTCAAATGGAGTATAACTTTACCAAAAGGCATCCAAGAGTCCGTATTAAACGTTCCAGTAATTAAACACATGTGTATGGTGTTTAGAGACAATCCAAGATGACTAAAAAATGAATCCTATTGATACTATCTGAACACACGTGCAGTACTTAACTGAACTAAATTAAACGTCACATTTTCACTCAATAGTAATAATTGATCGCACGCTCTATTTTCTTATTGCCTCGCTATCACTATGAATCCTAATTTCGTTATCAACAAAAACCATCTGTTTTCAAAGTTTCGTACTATGCCTACATATATGCGACTTATTTTTAATGATTTTTGTAAGATACGTGGCTGTTTATAGTACTCATACGCGTACAGTCCGCTTGCAATTTGAAAACTATTATTATGTACCCATATCTACACGCGCAACCTACTTGACGATCATACAAATTGATTGAGTATATGGATCTACACAGTGTAAAAATATCCACTTCGAAAAGAGAAGTATGTAGATTTTTGCAATATGGAGACGTCTTGATAGATTATTTTTCACGTGCATTGTTTGTCAGATAATTACTCAATGCAATAAGCATCCAGTCTTGAATTCTCAGAGTTTTTAAATCTGACAGACGGGGTATTTGAAACCGGATTCCCCGGATGACTACGCTATCAGGGAGATGAATAGCAATTACAAATCGAGGTTAGGAAGCTATTACTTTGATAGCATTGATCATATCCGGATGCTGCGTCCAATTATCTAAACATTATCCAAATGTGTAAGGTTTCTTGACCAATATAAAAGCAGATGGCTGAATCAAAATAGTCAATCAAGAAAAAGTATCAGTTGCCGATCAGACGCTAGTCGATTGTCTAAATTCCCCATTCCTCTTGTATCTTAATTTAAAATAAAGAAACCACAAACATTGAAAACTGCTTATCACAATGCTCGATCTGCGTGGCTATTTTTAAAAAGCTAAATCGCCTTCTCAACATGACACTGTCAATTCAAGACAATAATTAAAATTGAGACAGGCCACCCATTAGTCAGTATTCGTCGACAGTTGTATACTATCATTCATATCGATAGCCACACTTTACACGGCATGTCCATGTGTAAAATGCTTTTAGCCTGACCATCGTCTTGTATTGTAAATTCACAATACGACAAGATCTGAGGAGAGACATGATGTCCCTTATTAGATCGAGCGTAAGTGTATAAGCGTGGTAAATCCTCATTATTAAAGTTCTTTTATGGATACTTTAAACATTTTATTTGTGATTGAAACCATAAAATCATATTAGTAATCATAAATGAAGTGTTCTCATATTCAAACAAGTATTACAGAGTTTATCGATTCTTGATTTGAAAGATACAGTTTTCCTAGAAATTTCAATTCGATGTAGATAGAAATCAAATTTGATTCTTTCAATTCTTTTGTAACGCAGATGGGAAATTCGCATGACAAAACATCATTTACGTAAAAAAGCCATGAGTAAAGAGTGATATTTATGTTTATTTGTTCACTATCGACTTTTATTATAGACAGAATCGATTTTAAGCAAATATTTGCTTGATAATCTCTTTGTTTCTTTTTTAGCTTAAATTCAAACATAGACTGTCATAAATGTTAGAAGAAAACACCATTTGTTTAAAGATTAATTATATTATTTAAATAGCACCGTTAGTCAAAAATAAACGAAATTTAAACCTTATCTCACTTACAATAGCATTGATTCACTGATTGAGACACTCGTCATTGATATATATGCTGCCTACTCGTTCCATTTCAAGATAAAACATCAAATATTAATTGTACAAGTCTTTATTTTGTTTCAATGAATTCACCCATAATCAAGGCCTGAGAGATACCAATAAACATTATTCTCAAAAGAAATCTACTAGTAGATTTATTAATCTAATGAATATATAATATCAGTCTATAACAATAATCAATGAAATAGTTAAAATGAGAGCTATAAATTATCACTATACTAAACAAATGGATTAATAAATATAATATATTATTATAAAATCGGTAACAGGACCTAGCCTAACCTAACAAAACACGCTAAAAAGCTTTCTAACGGTAGGTTAAGTAAAGATATAATAGAAAAAGTTGGGATCAAACTTGATTTGGTTAGGTTTTTTTCATTTTTACGGTTGGAGGTGTTAACCTGGAATTTTTAAAGCAAGTGCCATACTGCCCTGCTAAGAAAAAGCGCAATGTTTTGCGTGTAATCCCTTATGTAGATATTACGTTTTTCTTAGTACACCAGTATAATAGTCTTGAGTTTGATTTTTCTACTCGGTTGATTGTCTCAAAACTCAAAAATCAAATTTACCTGCCATCATATAATACTTTAAATCTTTTAATATGCGTTCGCCATTTCAATACATATTTGCTCACATTTTTTTCTTTTTAAAATATTCCGGTAACCACGCATTCTAATTAACTTTACCGTTTTCAATCGAATTATATTAATTGCTCAGCAAACACTTGCTTAATTAAAATAAACACCTATGCTTATTTTAATACTTTTTTCCTGGTTAATTTCTTAGTAATTTTTAGAGAAGCCTTCTTTTACAATACTAGATTTAAATTGACTTGGAGCTATGCTACTAAAATTTATTTCAAACATATTTGAAAGTAAAACTTCATATTATAATTATTATTTCATATTTGAATGCGTGCTTGTTTCATTATATACTATAAGCTTAATTTAGATGATGGTTAATGGATATTAATTTTGAACTCAAAACTTTGAATTTTGCAAATTTACAAATGGACAGTTATATACGACCTGGATTTTGCACTTTAGCTAGGCTTTATATATGATGTGTAAGTACATGGAGTAGAAGGCTTATTTTATAATTAATGATAATGTTATCGATTAGCTGTTTTATCACAATCAGCCAGTAGCAAAACACATCATATAAAATTACTTTAAAATAATCCACGTTTTGTAATTAGACTTTAGCTATTGTTATCAATTCTGAATTATACATGACGTTCTCAAATTAATTCATAAATGATTTTAAAAAAACATGATGATTATATTCAGGAGTTTTTATCATGAGGAGGAGGACGAGAAATTCAAATTATAGACAGAAAAATAATTCATGAATTTTTGAAATAAATTCTATGTTTCAAAATGTAATTAATAAAATGTCCAGCTTTGGATAAATATAATAGGTTGAATTATCTTTAAGAAATTTTGTTCAATCAAATTTTTTTTTTTCTTTCTCCAAATGTTATCAGCCGGTTATTATTATCAAAAGATACATGTCACATAGTGATTGCAATAAACTGCTTACACTGTGGTTAATTACAGCTTACAACAATTTCGTATATCAATTCTATACTGAGGTGTAAATTAGGAATACGTTTGTTTTCACATATTTGGTTTTCAGTGTTACAGTAATATTTATATTGGGGATGAATTCTTAATTTTTTCAATGTTTCAAACTAAATTATAATATTTCATGAATACTTAAAGAAGTTATCAAATGATTTTTAGAATATAATGAAGAATCTAACCTCAAATTAATCAAACTATTGTACAATACATTTTAAGCCCAACCATTCAATATATGCTCGTGATGTTTTGAATCACATTATGGATATTTTGTATGTGAAACTGCCTAATCCTTTTTCAATCACATTTACGGATCCTTAAAAATTGTACGGAGGTGGAAGACGATCAGAGAAGAAGAGAGAAGACATTCCAGTCTGGTCTTCAAACAAATCAGTGTGATCCGTGTCAATCGCCTATCCCGGACAACTCGCCCGCCTACTCTAGCCTGCTATGGGCCGCCCGCGCCCATGGATACATAGCAGTGCGTTGCTAAATAATTATCACAAGGAGAATTTCAAATATTTCACAAGAATTTGACATCATGATTAAACTTTTAATAAAAAAATATACGGAAGACCAATTATTTTATGCCTGTTTGGATTCTTTTTTATGACAAAGGCTTTTAAGATTAGTCAGCTCTATATTTAAATTCTCTACGGTAGCGTAGTTGGTAGCGTACGCACTTAACAATCCGGTGAATAAGGGTTAGATTCTCCATCTGCCGGATTTTCATAATTCCAAAAATGCAGGACTGGATGCCCATCGGGTTGAGCAATTGTCTGACAAACAATTCTCCTGAAAAATAATCTGCCAAGACGTCTTCATATTGCGAAGATGTTTACTCATTTTTAATTTAGACATTAACAATTTTATCAAATTCGATAGTAACGAAGTCAATTTTAGTCGCGACACTAGTGAAAATGATAAAAATAATAATTTACCTACCGTTCAAATAGAGTCAAAGATTTGTAAATGGATATATGTTTGTTTGGGGTATTGATAAATTGGTTTGTAATTGGTAAATCAATTGATATTTCAACGTCGATTGTGGAAGTTTTAATTTACGTTCACCCCCTTGCTGCGCACGCCACTGCCATAGCTTACGCGAAAGCGAGCGTCGACACGACGTTTCTTTGACAAACACCAATATTTGTCGGACGGGCGGAGAATGGGATCACAATTTTATTTTGGGTGGAAAATGTGATTTTTTTCTTTTTTTTTCAATCGAAATTGGAATCAGCTTCAAATTGAGATGTGACGTTATTTATCCCGGAAATCACGCTGGATTTCACTGCACTGAAGTAAATCGAGAATTGTCTATTAAATTTTTCATGAATAATAAAATGATACACGCGTTTTTCCAGATAGTAATACCTCATGAAGATTTAGAGAAATTGTAATGTATTCTGAGCTTCCAAATATTATTTGGTCAAATATTGGAGATGAAATAATTTGACTTCGAGTGGAACTTGTAGATTATCTACCGGACCTTACAGCTTCTATTAAGTGAAGCATCGTACAGTGATGCCTGAAGACGGCTGTTTTGAGCCTCAATTATGATTGCCTCTTTCTTTGATTGGTGGGATTTTGGTACTTCTCTGAAAGCTCACCGAATTTTATTCGCAAAGTGTATTTAGTGAAGTTAAGGAATTTTGTCAGTGAATGTAAAGATTAAATCGTATGATAGTGCAATTCTTTTTTCTTGATTTTTTTCATTCGATTGGTAAACAATTTTCTTTTATTATCTTTTTACTATTCTAAATCAATTAATTATCCATTTAGACATAAATCTGTTACTATCCAAATATACCTTAATTGAGATCCAAGCCGACAACGTTTAAAAAATAAAATATGCTATTTGTTGAATTCCCATCAATAATAATTAAAAATAATTAAAAAAATGATATCAACGATAAGAGATTATTTTTCGAATTATTTACTGTCGCCGCAGAACACAATGAATCACTCGGCTCATGGAACATCCATGTATCTTGTATGTTTTATATATTGATACATTTACAGAATTAAAACTTCATATTATTAAATGTTTATACAAATATTTTATAAAACTAAGATTTCTATGAAAAAAGATGGTCATTTTAAAGATGAAACTTACCTAACTCAAAGTTCTTCTTCGGCAGTTTGGACTGATTGACTAGAGAAAAAAGAAAAAAGCCTGTAGATCTTGAAACTAAATTTTTGCGGAAGGAATTGGTATACTTGAAGATAAGGTAGTGGCGATTGAAGAAATTTAAGATTGTTGATAAGCAACCAATGCGCACATTAAATGTTGAATGTATTATCAATAATATTTATCACACCATTATTAAGACGTCATTGTAAGCCATCTCTTACAAATCTTGCAACTTTTAAAATGAATAATAAATATATTTGTTTGGAGTTTGTTACTGAATCAGATTACATAAAAATTAAATGCTTAAATCAAATTACAATGTAATGGAAATAATTAGAAATGTATAATGTAGAGTTTTATTTTATATTGTTTTGAAATAATATCATTTTTGGAATGTGTACATAGTTAAATATGAAATCAAAGTGATTTCGTGGGTAGATTCAGTCGAAGATTGAAATGTCAAGCCAAAAAATGGATGAACGCAGAGCATGGTGGCGCGTGTCGCAAGGGATGAGAAATCAGGGGCGGCTCGTGCTTGGGCGGAAAGATGAGCCGGGCGGGAAGGGCGGGACGGAGCTACGGCGGGATACGGGCGGAAAGGTTGGGCGGGGGCTGTCCACCAGGCACCGCTGGCGCCGCTATCGATTTGGCGCCAGCCTTCCTTTGTCCGAATCGTAAGGCCATTCCGGCCCACCATCAGGGAGGATTCGGCCGTGCTTGTGGTGAACTCTGCGCAACCAACAATTCTCTAAACACAGAGTAATGACATGGCTCCAAAAATTACATTCCTACGACACGAATAACGCAACATCTCCGAATTAAATCAGCCTACGTTTTCACGACGAAAAATCGACCAATAAGAAACATTTGTCAATTCAATAGAGGACGAGTACAACATAGTTCTACCAATATTATGATTTTTTACGATAATATCAATTTCAAATTGAAACAGTTCTACTTAGCAAATATTTCATTTAATAGATTTGTTTGAACTATTTTATTTCTTATAGCAATAATAAAAGGCTGAATTTTTCGAATTAAATAAAATCATCCATGTATCGAAGAGCTTTTTACAAATTAAATGAAAAATAAAATACATCTGAACGCGAGTAGAGACAAAAAAAGTTTTAAGAATATCCAGTCCAAAGGTTAATAAAAATATATTAAAACAATAATATAAACTATTATGGCATTCGGAATAATTCGATTACTCTGACATTTTAAACATGAAGTTATGGATTGATTTTAAGTGCTTATAATACAATAAATACAGTATACTTAATTATCTCAGAGTATCTAAATCCATTTGCAATTATTTTTACATGGATAACACCTTTTAAACAATTTTTTCGTAGAGCTGCTTAAGATCGAAATACTTTTGATATATCTGAACACAAAATAACATATTTATATCTTACATATATTGCAGTATAGGTCTAAGATCCGAATGAAATTATCATATTTTATTGGACTTTTTTTCGATACATTTAAACAATTTTAAATTGCCAAATTAATACAGAACATGCATGTAACATAGAGCAACACGGTGACATTTTTAGTGAAAAGTAGACTTATCAACTTTGTACTTTAAGCTATCGATTCGTCAATTAGGATTCATATACTTGACACATTTCAAGGTGAATTTGGTTGAAAAAACGATACGTTATGTTAGACGTAATTTATTAATGATTAATATAACAGTTTAAATTAATATGTAATAGGTTTCAGGTTTCAGGTAGGGCAGATATTTTTAAATATCTTCAGTTTATTTCTTGACTTTTTTCTCTTAATCACAAGAATTACGCAAACCTTTTTAAAACATAAATTAAGCCTTTAAAACAGTTATATTTTTCATAATAGTTAAAGTATTAAAAATATTAGTTAGATACTGTGAAAATATTTTCTATTTTTAATGAAATCTGGCGTACGAAATTTTCCTGTAAAAGAAGGATTGTGAGGAATTTTTCATGTGACAGTCGCATGAAACAATCACCCTATCTTTTACACGAAAAATACACCCACATGAATAGTATACAATATATCCATGTATATATTGTGTTATATATTCAGGAGATCTGCGAAGGATTAAAATACCTGTTTTTCACAAAGGTTGAAAGCTTTCCTTTCGTATATTTACAATTGAAAACTGATTTGATATTTTGTCGTAATAATTTTCATTATAATGTCTATTATTCTGTTTTCCACTTAGTCTACCAAAATACAGACCATTTATTATTTAATCACACTGAGAAAACTATATCTATCTGATTTTTCTCTCGCATTCTTTCATTAGTTTTAATGGTGTTTTTTAAAATCGTGATAAAAACTACTACATTATTTTTTATCTTTCCTATTCATCAAGCGTGGCATTACAAAAAACCTAAACACAAATCAATCGTTGTTAGCATATAGGAATAATTATAGAAAAAGAGACTTGCAAAAAGATTCATTATGTCAGTATTCTGAAAAAAATCTGTTAAAAATAATTAAATACAGACAATACTCATTTAATTTTTTTTGTATCTTAAACGCTAAATTTTTTTGGAAAGCATTTTGCATTTTATTGAAATATAATAATAAACAATTTACATTATAATATTACACATAATTTATATGAAAAGCCTTCCTTGTGGCCGAGAGGTAAATGCGCGCACTTCCATGGAGGAGGTTGTCAGATTAAATCTCGCTGTTACTGAAGATTTTTTTCTATGTATAAATACGATCAGTTTGCTGAGCAATTGGCTGACGGCCTACTGTCGTGAAATCACTTCAAGATAAATCTTCAGACGGCGGATGTCCATATACTACATTATAGGAATGGATATTTTCAGTCTGGTGATACATATGCTCCACTTTCAGAACGAACAAAAGATATGTGTAATTTTTTTTTATAAAGCTTCGAGTACTATGTGCTGGATAATGTAGGCTATCTTTTTGTATAAAATATAAAGTATAATTAGAATTGATTCAAATGAAAGTCATACAAAATTCATCGTCTGTTCTTATTAAAATAAAGATTTTAATAGCTTTTCTGCGTAATCAATATGTAATATAAACCAGAAAATACATGTGTTTGTCTGTCACATAAACATCTCAGTAACGGTGGAAAGGAGTGAAGTGAAATTTTCGCATGTCATTTTGACTGCCATTTAGGTTATATAATTGTTTTACTTTCAAATTTTAACATCATCACCAAATACCAACAAGAGACAAAAAGATTGTATACGTCCTAGTCAAGGTATATAGAATAACATGGTAATATATTGCGCATGTAGCATGCTGTCTTGTT
>JAGVSQ010011242.1:0-12371 GCA_022683975.1 Rhyacophila evoluta | reverse complement strand
AAAATCGTCTTCTTTTTAACATTGAATGTATTTCCGTTATATTTAACTGTTCTTATCTTTTACTGTACATTTCTGACACGTGAATTAAACACGTTGATTTTTCTTTACAGAAACAACAACATTGACTGTATTTGTCAAAATAATATAAGTAGAAAAATCATATTTGGCATAGTATTTAATTAGATTAAAGAATCAATCAAAAATCTCATTATTCTAGAATTACAATTATTATTATGATTTCATAATAAAGACAGCACCAATTTATGAATGGTATAAAGATCATTTTATATCTTATTCTATCTAACCTAAAGGGAGTTACACACGTTCAAGTTTTCATGCACAATCATAACGAATAAACCAATCACTGCTATTCATTGATTGATTCATTGAGTAACTGTAAATTTTGAATTATTTAAAAAATGTTGGTAATAAAACAATCAATAATATGAAATTTTTAGTTAACTTACTAGTGTATAGTATTATTAAACGTCATCTTATATCTGGTTTCATTACTTACCGTACCAACTCATTTATCGCTACATAATTTCCTTCGTTTTATATGACAATGTTCGATTTATTTGTAAATACCGTTTTTTATGAAATTTTGCCGATTTTAACTTGGAGAATGGCACGAATAGAATTTACTTTAGGTACAAACTGCTGACAATAATTATGGGCCAACTGGATAATACTACTCACATGAAATAACTTGATTTATATAAAAAAAAAATCAATTGCTTCAATCATACATTTTCTTGTTATAACAATCGGTGTCCCTTAACCTTGATGTTATATTTATAGAGTATGAATGTGATTTTTTGCATTCATTATTTATAAACTAGATATTATACTTTTATTGAGTTTTAATTATTGATTTTACAATGGTAATAATAATTATAGTAATCTCTCGATTACCCGAGTGCAGCTTATCCGCTTTGCGGGTTATCTGTGTTGTAAACAATTGAAAATATTTATGAATTTTATACGATTCAATAACAATTCTATTTAACCTTAAGTATTTAAATGCACATTTTCAACAATTTAAACGGAAAATAAAACTGTACAATGAAGGGAAAAAAATAGAAAATATTTCCCAGAAAATAATTCCAAAACAGAAGCGTCCAACTGAAATCATCTGATGAGTTACACAAAAGACTTAGAAAGCAATTGGAAGAAAGTGGAACAATTTGAATAAGCCGGACCAAAACATGCCACGATTGGCGACAGACAATTTTTCTTCGATAGTGATAAACTATCCATATTTCATATTATGTATCTCAAAATATCCGAGTTTTTTGATTATCCGGTCCCCTCCTTCCCACTATTAGTCCGGATAATCAAGAACAAACTGTATATTATAATACAGATCATAAAAATCAATCAGATGATTAAATATATACATCAACTGCTTGAAAGATTATCTACTCGTTGTAGATCCATTCTTAATCAATTACTTGCTATAGTAATTAGTTAGTAACAATACATCTTTACCTTGATAATATCGTTGAATTTTATATTAATTTAATTAATTAGTGTCATATTTCAGAAAATTATTTGTAAGCAGTCTATCTATAATCCTAAATGATTGTCATTGATTTAGGATATTTAGTTGCCGTGTCAAATTTTTATCTGGGTAAGCTTATCAATATCTTTAACATAAATATGATTATGGTAATAAGCAAGATAGGGTAATCCCTGTACATTAATAATATTGATCGCATATTTTGTGTTAATATCAATGATGAAAATGCAGTGAAAGATAAATATTTATAAGCTTTTTAAAGATATAATATTGCTATTAACCCTGAAATGAAGTACTAGATAAAAATATATACATATGTATTAATTATGGAATTGTTTTATAAAACATACTGGTTTTGCTTTATTGATAATAAATAAGATAGTTTAAGTTGGTTAAAAATTATATACTTTATCATTTCATCTCTGAAAGTAGAGCATATATATCTACACGGTGTGAAGATATCCACTTAAGAAATGGACTTCATTCATTTCTGCAGTGTGAAGATATGTCTTGACATTTTTTTTCTTGAATTAGTTTTCAACCTTTTGTTGAACTCGTTGGTGATACAGTCCGGCATTTTTGGATGTTTTTAAATTCCACAGCTGTATAAATCGATCCCGTAAAATTTAGTTTCGAAGTGTACATAGTAACCTCTTTACTTCACTACTGGGGAGACACTATAAGGCCGAGGGTACGATAAATGCTGCGACGACAGACCAACGGCGGCAAAACGATGGAAACAGAGATACAAATAGCTATAAATCGGTGAGTGAGCAAGTGAGCAATTTATGTGACGACAATGTGTTGTCGCTCTACCAAACTTGCTCACTCACCTATTTATAGCTATTTTGAATCTCTGTTACCGTCGCTTTACCACCGTCGCTTTGCTGTCGTACCCGTGGGCTAGTAGTTAATAAATAAAATGTGTTTTGTCATTGATAATAGACTACGTGTATATAACTATGCATATAGGTGAATGTGATTTTTCTTTTTTGTTTGAAAATAAATTATTAGGCAATAAAGACAATTGTATATTTTCTGTCGTATTTTAAAAACTTTTAAGTAAAAAATATATTTATTAAACCATAATACTATATTATTCATGAAGTGTGTTTTGCGATATCTGATTATGAACTGGCTAGGAGGTGTTTGTAAAACGATCCTACAACTCTTTTAAATGTGTTTGTTTTTCATTAAATTTATTACATCTCGACCTTTTGCGTATGACACGTTGACTTATTACCCAGTATATTTATCAAAGCCGCCACTATTTTTTCTACGTCAACATCATAGAAACGAGTGTGTTTACGTGATTAAAATACAATCTTTATGATTTTAAGTTAATTTTTATGAAAAAAAAACGTAGCTTATCAACATTCAAATTGAATTTTCCTTTCACGGCCAACAATTTTGATGAATATTTATAGAAAATTTTATGGAAAATCTATTTTTTAACACATGCACAAGAAATAAGCGAAAACAAATAAATATACACAAAGATAATATGAGAAATCAGAGTTAACATCATATGACAAACAGAGAATAAATAAGAGAACGTACCAAAACACATTATCATAACCATTCAATTTTTAATATATTTTTTCAACCATGTTTACTCCGAAATTGGAACATGATGATTCTACACACTGTGAATATGCCCGCTCCGAAAGTGAAGTATTTGTTTATCTCGGCATGTCTTGATACGTCTACACTCATGATGGAGTCATGGTATTGTCTTTTCACAATTATTGCATGTCAGACAATTGTTCAACTCAATGTGCATCCAATCCTGATTTTTTAATCTTTTAAATTCGACAGAAGTGGGAATTGAGCCCGACTTCCCCGGATGCTACACGCGCATAATAAACTTTTAAAAAAAAAATTAAAAAGGTAAAATTGACTTTTCTTTCAAACAATATTTTTTATGTATACATATTTATATATTCACTATATCGAATAGATATGTATATATATATCAAATCAATGTCAATACCAAATTTAAATATTATAAACGTTTTTTACCGACTCACAGCGCATATTACAAGATAGAAATAAAATCAATTATAACAAATTCATTCATTAATTATAAAAATGTCGGCCATGGCCGAGCGCATTCAGATTTAAACGATAAATTGTTTACGTAGTTGGCTGACAACTCACCCTGGTGAAAAAAGTATTGTCAAAATAAGAGATCTACAAACCCTATTTATGAAATGAATATCTCCACACTGTAATGAACAAACATCGCAGAGAACATGAATATTACTGTTTTATACATTATTTTTTAAAAATTTTACAAATTTCAGAGTGAAAACTCAATAAATTTACTATTTATAATGGAGATTACTTCATCTAGTTATATTGATTAATCATTTTTCTTCTATAATATATTTGATAACTCTATATAAAGTCACATTGTAAAACTAATATAATATAATGATAAAAAAAACAATAACACTCGGTCCAAATTAATTTTCGCTTATTTTTCATTTTACGTACAATTAATTTATTTAACTTTGACATAACGACACGCTGTTTGCAGTAATGCTTATTGTTTAGTAACGCTCTAATACTTTGTTACGTAAAGATAAGTATGGAACAAACGTTTAGACTGCGTTGGTTGTTTCCCAGAAAGCTATTGTGATAGTCAAACCCTTTTAGTTCGTGATTCAAATAAAGAAATAAAAAACACTTATTTCGATTAGCTGACTTTTATTTAAATTAATTTGTAAAATAGTTGGATATAATCAGATGCAGTTTTTAATGGGAGTTAATTTTATTGCGGTATCATACACTTTTGAATTATGCCACTCTGGTCATTATTAGCATTTTATCTCTTATGGCTACTCGAGAAATCAAGAAAATGAACTGTTTTTTTTATTCCAACGTGCAGAAATAACCAACTCATGCCAATGGACAGTGTTTAGTACAGTTATATTTAACTAAATTATCTCAGTTATTAGTGGTTTTCACCTGAGTAAGAGTACGTTTAAATGTTTTAAATAAATAAATACGTATTATAATTTTGAATATCGTTCGAATATTATGAAGGGTGTATTTCTAAAGTGGACTTATTCCGCTATGCCAAAATTTAAAAGAGAAAATTTCGAAGAAATATAATACTTTGCAAATATAAAACCGTCTATAAATTTGCTTTGATATTAAAAAAAAAGCTTTGAAATGATACTGCCGACTGAAAGAGTTTGGTCGTCAAAATAACGATTCTTTTATATGATCGCTTAAGAGCTGCAAATCGCTTTGGCAGTACGAAAACGCAGTGAAAATTGCATTCAAGTGCACGGAAATGTGAACGTCTCTCATTATTTTATATCATCTGAATGGCCATGGCCACATCATTCAGAATAATGGATTCTGCAGAATAAGTCTGTGGCTTAGCAACATTTTCATGGAAATTACTCCTTTTGTCTTAAACACAGACCTCTTTGCAAATCGGTATATGTAAGTAATCATTCGTCTAATGGTTTTTTACAAATAGCAATTTAACTGAAAATATTTCTACATTAATAGCTTACTATTCAAACAGTATAGTTTTCAACAAAAATATAGGAATATATAGTGTTGGAAAAACAGTATAAAATAAAATCGAAAACATTTACAATAATGATACGTTCGCTATTTGATATCCTGCAAAACTCATAACTCCAAATGCATATGTTTAGAAATATTATACTTTTTTATACTATGTTCGCTCCCAAAATTGACCACATGGATCTACACAGTGTGAAGATATTGACTTCGAAAGTAAAATATATGGATCTACGCAACGCGAAGACGTCTTGGCAGATTATTTTTCACTAGAATCGTTTATAAGACAATTGCTCAACCCAATGGGCATCCCGTCTTGCCGAAAGATTTCGCATTTCCTGGATTGCTAGATGCGGCCGCTACCAACTACGCTAACCGAGGAGAGAAGACTTTTACTTAACAAGAGTATTTTTGCTCAGATTGCTAATATATTTTTAATGAAATCTTGCTCGTAAAAACAAACTGTTTCTTATAACATTATATTTTTTTCTCAAATATACTATACAGGTCTATACTATAATAGAATATAAAGTATCTTTACAAGAAAGATAAATTGAACAACTTAAGTCGATGAGCCTTTTCTTGTTGAAGCTTTTAAAAAAATGAGATTTTTTAAAAATAAACTATTAATATGTTTATGCAATAAATTTCTAAACGGTATAAAAATCAATTTAGACCTCAAGAACGTTGCATATATTATCATGTACGTTTTTCGTTAATTCTGCTTTATCAGTCATTAGCTTAATCCATTCCATCCATTAGGCATTTGCATTTTTAAGCTTTTAAAAATAACTTTATAAATTCCAACCTGTCACTTCCGGCAGCAAAGTGTCAAAGCTTAAAAATCAGCCACCTGGACAACAGCTATATTTAGCATAAGATTAAGTTTATTAAATAAAACTACGCAATATTTTCAGTCACGAATTTATAATAAATAAATAAATTTGACTCTAAAAGAAAGTGTCGTTTGTAAAAAAAAAATATTCTAAGGAATTTAATTTAATTCCATTATAACAAAAGTTTAGTATTCTACAATTTTAAGTAAAAGATTTTTTTTTAATTGAAAAGCTTATACATATTTTTGTAATCACATTAATATGTTGTGTCTAAAGCTCAGGGGTAGCAAAGCAGGCATCGCGTGAGATTCGACCACAACTTTGTCTCTGCCCGACAAACCTTGAATATAATACGTGTAACTTGTAGCTACACGTATTATATTATATGACCTGCATTATAAGACCCAAGAGACACTGAGCAACGCGGTTAAAACACTGGTTTTGAATTATGTTGACTAACTTATTTCAAAACGCAAGCATTTAAAACAATTAATTTAATTAATTTACTCGAGTAACATTTGCGGAATGAATTTAAATTATTCAAACGTTAATGTAATTATTGACAGTACCATTTTAAAGCATCATGAGTTTGCGAACTTGGTTACTCAATTGATTTATAATTATGTACTATTTATTTCTACGTACTTAAATTATGAACCAATTACTTTTATTATAAACTAGCTCTACCGGACCACGCGTTGCTGTGGCTCAGTCTGATTAAATGGAAAAGAAATAAACAGCCAGCTTTACCCGGCCACGCGTTGCTATGGCTCAGTCTGGTGAAATAGAAAAGTAAAAAAAGGTTTTTACCTGTCACTGGTGTAATATTTTGATAATAATAGGTGCATAAAAACATGCGCGTATTTAAATTCAACGTTGTGTCAAAGTTTTAAAGCAATCGGTGAATGACTTTTGAAGATTTAAGATTTTGAACAAACAAATATTTACATTTTTATTTATATAGATCAATGAATGTATTATGATTTTTATTTGCTAAAAAAATTATCAATTATAAACTAAATAAAGCCTTATCATTAAAAATAATTCATCGATATCTAATATATTGTATAAACATAACCAAAACTTTGTTTTATGTTCATTCAACCATTCTCATAACAGTAACGATTATAAATTTTCTACGGTTTTCATTGTGTATAATCAACTAAAAACCAAATATTTCACCCTTTCTACGCTACAATGTTTTTTTCTTTCATAGATTTAAAATAATTCTTAAAACACAACAATAAAAATGATAAAAGCTTTCAAAATCAGAAATAAAAATTTGTAGCAATATAAATGATGCTTAAAACAGCATCCTAAGTAAATCTAGCAAAATGATTTTGAAATTACACATTGGCGACTTGTATAAAAAAATGCATGATACGCCTGTTCCTATGCACAAAACACAACTTCAATTTAATGACGAAATTGTAGAGAACATTATATTTACAAGTATATCGAACAAATTTAGGTTAAATACGAATTTCTGACATGAAACTATCACATATTTTTTCAATTATTAGGTGTGTTGTAAATATATTATCACGCATAAAAACATTCTTCCTATATGTCACAAAAAATAACTTTCTCATATTATATTTGTAGTTAGTTTTTTTCCGTTAAATTTATTGATATTAAATACATGTTTCATATAAAATTTAGTAATAATTTATCTATATAAATAATAGTACAACATGATTTTCTAGATATTTTTTTTACTTTTTTTTATCAAGTGCGTAAAATATAAAGGTTTAAGTATCGTTTGCAAACAGGGCTTGTGTACGCCACGGGGAGTCATTTATTATAACGCCTTAGTAGTAAATATGGCCACAAAATTCTAAGATGGGAAATGGAAAGTGTTAAGAATATTTCACCATAAAACTCCGTTTCTAAGCATAAAAATAAACATTTTTTCACTAAGTATACGAATATTTATAAAATATGTTAAATTCAAACCACATTTTGATTTACTTTACGTTCAATCGCTTACTTATCCATAAACTATGGGGTAAATATTTTCTTCTATTTTTGATGCAAGAATATGGACACAATTGACAGTGTTATCTACGTGACATTATTGTGATATAATGCATACACTAATATTCAATTTTTGTGCGAAATCAATGTCGAAATTTGAAACGGTTGTTATTATTAACATGTTCTATGGTTGAATATTTTTTTTTATTGCTCTTTTTACATTTTTACATTTCTTAGATTATTTTTCATTTTAAGCTAAGTGGATTTATTGGGTTTTGAAATTGGACCGCTGTCGCGATGGAATATATTAAGTAATTTAGTATGAGAGAATCTTAACAAATTATTGTAAGCCACATAAAATGGCAGTTATCCATTCAACTTGGACGTATATCAAAAAACTAGTGTTCACTTGGTATTTTTGGTACCAGTCGCCACAATATATACTGTGGCATAGTGATCGTGCAATACTTTCTCTGAAAGCAAAATAAATTTATACCCTTTCCGACACATTTTCCTCTCACCATTGTGCACTATTTTAAGATTTTTTTATTAGATTTGTTTGCACGTTAATACATTTATGTCATTATTTATTATGCGTTGACTGTAGAAAAGAAAAAGGGCGTAACACTGAGTTTTTTCGATAATTTTAATGTAAAATAATAGTTGCAAATATCGAATGAGTATTTGAATTTAACCTTTGTGTTTGAAAAAAGGATGAATTTTTAAAAACAACTTACTGAATTAATATCAACAAAATCATCTTCTCTCATCATCCTCTTACTATGTTTGTTCTCAACGTGGAGCATATTGATCTCCACATTTTGAAGAGATCCATTCTGAAAGTGAAGTATATGGATCTCTGCAACGTGAAGACAGTCTTAACAGATTTTTTTTCACGAGAATTGTTTGTCAAATAATTTTTCAACCCAATGGGCAACCAGTCCTCAATTTTTGATTTTTTTTAAATTTGACAAATGTGTAAATCGAACCAGCATTCCTCGGATTTCTAGCCGCGCACGCTAACCTCTAAGCTAGGGGGAATACACGTCAATAAAATACCAATTTTAATCTTCATGCACTGCAGGGTTGTATATTTAATCTTTTAACTATGGACCGAAATCATTAACTAGACATTTTTGTGTATCCTGTAAAAAATCTACGTGTGTTCCGTGTACAATTTTTCCTTTCGTCTACTGTAGATATGTAATATTTATACATATGAAAAGTCGATTTTAGTCGTAAAATTCAAGAATATTGAAATGTATTTATAACTAGCTGTATCCGGTCACGCATTGCTGTGGTTCAGTCTTGTTAAAAATAATGGGGCTGTTTTTCACAGGTATGAGACATATATAATAATATGTATATAAACACACGCGCGTATTAAAATGCAACGTCGCATGAAAATTTCAAAGCAATCGGTTAAAAACTTTCGGAGATTTAATATTTTGAACAAACAAACATTTACATTTTTATTAATATAGATTGAGTTCGTATTAAATATAAATATAAAACGATTTCACGCTTATTATTTTTAAAAGTTAATAGACTAACTGGATATAACTTTATATAGGTAATAGAAGCATTTAACTTCATTTACAATATATAAAAACTAATTTTAGTGTGTTAAAAAATAAAGTAGAGTGCAAAAAAAATACGTGTGAAAATGAAAACCATTTTTTATCTATATAAATAATTCCGTATTATTTATTTATGATACTACACCTAAATTTTAGATTAAAATAAATCATTTTTGTGATAGTAGCAATATATTAAAGGGTAAGTAAGATTATAAGGGTTCACATAAGTAACAATTTGCTAAGCACTGTTAGATAGCGTTGAAGCCCACAGAGGGTTGATTATTTAAAATGTGTTTGTGGTATGGAATTGATTTATGTGAAATATTTCGAATGCCTATCTCTATTATTTTCTGAAACGTTATTTATTAGAGGTTATCACAGGTGCGCAAAGTATCTTATGTGTAACAGATTATAGCACTTTGGAAGGAAAGATAAATATATCTAAAGCGTCAATATTACCTCATAAAATATAATAATAATTTGACCAGTAAATATTAAGCCATTATTTATAATATAATATTACTTAATTTTTTAATAAAAACCATGCTTGCTATAAATGTTATCATCTATGTATAAACTGTGTAGAAACTAACATGAAGATAATTTCATCTTAGCTAGCAGTTTTATTTTCCGTTATATCTGTGATAGATTAAAACCAATTCTTTATTCATTATAATTAATCATATACGTCTCGCTATAACAATTTACCTTCAAGACTTGGTGTATATTACTTTTAGTGTCTTATTGATCATCGGTGATGATGTTAAAAAATTGAAAGTAAAACAGTAGACTTAAAAATAGCAACCAAAAGACATGTAAAAAATTCATTCTGCTAATGTTCATCACTCAGCCAGAATTCTTGTGACAGATAGACATACACATATCGAGTCATTTTCGGCAAATGATCGTCAGCGTCAATTTGAAGATTTGCGTTTTTTTTATCAAATCAGTTCAAACTAGATATCCGCATAGACTGACAAAAAAATCGTAAAGAACGCAGCATTCGAGGCCATAATTTATGCATATTTCATTTTATCGGATAATTTATTTTTTAACTTGCGTTGTTTTGTTTATATTTTCTGTTTTATAGTATAGATTTTTTTTTAAACCATGTTCGCACCCAAACTGGAGCATATGGATCTGCACAGTATGAAGATATTCACTCCGAGTGGAGTATATGGATCTCCGTAATGTGAAGACGTTTTGACAGTTTATCATTTTTACGAGAATCATTTGTCAAACAATTTTAATAAGTGATAAATTAAAAAAAAAGCTTGGCGTTAACTTAATGTGTATATAAGAATGTAACTCTCGTTGTAATACACTATTTGTTGTATGGTAAGGACTTTATTTTAAAGATGAACATATGTCACTTGCGATTGCAGCAAATAAACTATTGCAATATTATAATTATTATATCATAGAACAAATAAAACAACATGCAATAATAGATTGAAAAGATTTAATGAATGTAGTATTATAATAAAACTTGCTAAACTAAACATTGCTTGTATGAGTGAAAAAGCTTTAAAGAAAAAAAGTTTTCAAAATTTTCAAGAACTAAAAAGACCTAGCTTTATATTACTCTAGCTATTTCCATGCACGACTTTATAATTGGAAATAGCAAGTTTGCCTGCACTCTTTCTTGTATGCTACGTAAAATATTGTCAAAATTGAAACATGCAAGTGAGTTGTTAAAAATTACTTTATAAACTCGTATTATATAAATAAATACCAGTGGATAATTTTTAAGCCACTTATATTAAATAGACTACTAAAATGTATACCTTTAATTACTTATATAAAATTTGAGACAGTTTATATGCCACAGTTAAGTGACATTTTAAATAGTCGTCATTTTTGTTTTACCATAATTGAAAAAAAGAGTGTATTTTGCTAATGAAAGATATTCTTTAATATTATAAATTGATCTCATCACCACCTTTGCTTGATATAGCGTATTTTGTACGGCATATGATTTTGATGGCATATAATATAGATTGGGTGGTTGTTAGTCAGCCAATTTCTGAACCAATTGATCACCCTGTTCTGCATTTGAATATTTACTACGTTTTATAAACTGCCATGGCTTTTTGAACTTGTGGCCTCCCATGGTGAACAATTTACAAATGCGTGAGCTTATTCACTCAGCCTCAGAAACGAGTAATATGTTTATTAATTTTGATCGTTTTTAAAAATCAATAATACACTTATTTTTATGTAAGCAACATGAAACATGTTAGTTAATTTTGTGCTAACAGTTTTACCGAAAAATCTCAGTCTTTTCAATTCTAAGCCTTGCGAAATTTTCACGAAAAAGCTTCATTTAAACAGGCTTTCACTCACGACGAGCATTACCCAAAGTCTTGTATACTAAAAAAGCACAAAAAAGCTTCTACATTAAAAGCTGACCTACAATATAAACCTTCTGTTTGAACTACGTACTTAAAAACTTTTGGAGGTGTTGATTAGAAAACAAAAACAACGCGAACTTAAGCAGCATTTTAAAATATTTAAGCAGCTGATTGACACGGTCTTTGCTGTTAACAAAACAATATTAAAGATTAATTTCAGAATTAATAAGCTTACGAGATTACGTATTATGTTTTTTATACTCAACCGTAAATGAATTAATTCCAAAAAATCGATATTTAGATACTCGTATAATTGAATAAGCATTGAATATCATTAGCAGATTTACCATTTAAAAAGTATCATAAATTTTTTGAAGATTTGCTAATTTTACTGTAAAAAAGTGGTTTCTATATGTTACAAAAATATATTGTATTTTATGTATTAGAGTTAGACTCATATATAAATATAATAGAAATAATGAAAGATTAAATGATTGAAAATGGTAAACTTCCATATGTGATATCACTGTTAGCGACCCGGGTTTCGCCTTTCGGC
>JAGVSQ010011241.1:0-12372 GCA_022683975.1 Rhyacophila evoluta | reverse complement strand
TGCACTGTGTTACGCACTATGCCTCGCGGATATATACGTCATAAGCACTAAAGTGGTTAATTCAATTATGGCCATTTATTTATTTGATAATACATCTAGCAGTCTCATCGTTAGCAACGTTGGAGCGCATACTGGTGATCGCGTATTCAAGTATTATGCCGTTTTGTTAAAATGCAGGAAAAGTGACTTATTGGGTAGAGCGATTTGTGAAAGCTTTTTTTTGTGATTTTTTTTCAAATTAATCTTCATATTGCAGACATTTAAATTCTACATACTCGTGAAAGAGTAATTTTAAATGTCTCTTTCAAATGTTCAGTATTTTGTAAGAATTCGTGATGACTGTTTACATGTGTATTTCTTATATAAATACGTGTTATATGAAATAACATTAAATTCGTGTGGAGTAAAGTGATAGAAAACATAAAAAAATAAGATTAAATTACATTAATTTAGAAACAGTTCTAAAGAAGTCTTGAAAATAAATAAAATGTCGTAATTTCAAATGGTGACCTCATGAACTCGCAGTTGAAATTTATTCGAGACAGCTCATAATCCGTCCCACGTTCCCCTTGATTAGGTGTTACCCCAATATATCTCAAACGGTTTGCCGTCCCACAAAATTGGTCATTTAGTCCATCACTAACGTCCTCTGACAAAACCCACGATCTAGAATCAAATATAAAACGCATTACTGTGCCAACTAGTCGAATTTTTGAGCTGTACATTCAATACGTTCGCCCGAATTACAATTATAGTTTCAAGTTAATACGTATATTATTAAATTTACTTATAATAATGCATATCCGTAACAAACGGGAAAAGGTAGGAACGTTTAAGTTTTGTCTAAATCAAGTTAAGTATAAATATATATATATGTACCATGTCCGCTCCCAAAGTGAAGCATATCAATCTACACAATGTGAATATGTCCATTCTGAAAGTAGAAACTATGGATCTCCGCAATGTGAAGACGTCTTGACAGATTATTTTTCACGAGAGTTGTTTGTCAAACAATTGTTCAACCTAATAGGCGTCCAGTCCTGTATTTTTAGATTTTTAAAATTCGACAGATGGGGTATCAAACCTACATTCAAACAGTTAAGATGTATTTTATATATTTTTAAACAATTAAAATAAATATTGAAATTAAGAGCCATATCACTGCCTAATCTTTAAATTCTAAAAAAAGCCCTGGTGAATGTATATCTACAAAGTTACCATTTCGATATTTTAGACATACTTGCTAACCCAATATAAGTACCCTATTTTATACTCTCCCCGTTAGCGTAGTTGGTAACGTGTGCGCCTATAAATACGGAGAATGCGGGTTCGATTCTCCATCTGTCAGATTTAAAAATCTAAAAATGCAGTACTGGATGTCGATTGGGTTGATCAATTGTCTGACAAACAATTCTCGTGAAAAATAATCTGTCAAGGCGTCTTCACATTGCGGAGATCTATATACTCCACTTTCGGATTTGATATTTTCACACTGTGTAGATCCGTATGTTCCACGTTGGGTATGATGTATATCCATATGAATTTAACTACACACACACAAAGTTCTTCAATCTAAAATTTAAATTATACTATCTATTATAAAATATTTTTTAATCACGCGTATTATGAATCATATAATAGTAAATTTATCTTTCAAATTCGTTTTCCTAAAATATAAGAATTTTTGAATTACCTATAATAAAACATAACGAAAAGAAATTTAAAAATATTTCTTGACACACCTTCAAGCCAGATATGGTAGAAGTGATTATCCAATTATGTAATAATATCGATAATAAATACATATAAAGTCATTATTTATTGACTTTATTTTGAGTACATTTTGTTATTTTATGTTATAATTATCAATCAATATGAAATTTATTCAGTGAATATAAAAATGTGGCAATGTTTTATTTTTGTAGGTTATATCACAGCTGAGTGTGTTTAAAATATTTACATAACTTTATGTGCTGGGGAAAAGCTTTAAAATTTATCGATCATATGTTTTGAATGAGATGCTTTTTATATCATGTTTCATTCACATAAAGCTACGCTATGGCATTTTCGTATTTATATAAAAAGCTTTTTCTGAAACTCAGTTTACAGCAAAATGTGTTAAGTGAATTCATTGATGCCACCCAATAGTGTGGATTGCTCGGCATGAATAATAATCGTTGTTTTATCATCATTTTACCCACCAGACGTTGTGGTGGTCTACCGGTCGTCGGATACGTGTAGTATCTACTGACAAAATTTTGTTTTAAGGTTTATTATTCAAAATAATTTCCAATTAATCTTTATTTGGTGTTCTTATTTACAATACATATTTCAATGACGTATGTTATATTTAAGTCATTTCATTTGACACCTATACTAAACTTTTTAAAAGTTTTTTTATCATACCTATGGTTGTCGAGCCTATCTTCAATTGAGGGTTAGGTTTCATTAGTATTTATTTATCGAAATGCGCCTTTACAATGCAGATATCCATATGTACTGTCTTTTTGAAGTAGTTATCATCACACTGTTCAGATCCAAATGGTTGACACTTGAAACGGAAATGGTAAAAAGAAAAAAGGTATACACGATAGGTATGCATCGATTAAATACGGCACATTAGAGAATAATACGAGATAATCAATTTTGAATTTCGTATTCAGTGCCGCGCCATGGGTTAGAGGCACCAGTTTTTTTAACCAACTGCTTACAACTTTTCGTTGATATACAGCTTGCACAATTTAACCTTCTAGCCGTTTTCTACTATTTTATATTGTAATCTTAAATATTTGCAATATACACGTTTTCATTATTCCAATATCCATTGCATGTCGAAAAAATGGGCAAAATTATTTCATTTTTTTTTGAAAAAGGCGCCCATATTATTGAGGCGCCCTTGTAAGGTGCACAATTTTAATAATGGTACGGCTCGGCCCAGGCTATCTTTATTTTTTAAGCAACGTCATCTGACAATGCTCCAATTATCTAAATAGCTATCAATTTTCATTAGCTTTTTTAACTTGTGTTTTCTTTGTAACATGATTAATACACTTAATGTGGCATATCAAATATATAATTTAGGTAAATCATAGTTCATATATCAACATAAAATTAATATGGCACAATTTGAGGAAAATTTATTGTCACAAACTCACTATGTCATAATTTTCAAACGAAATCAAATAATTACACTGTATTCATAACCTCACAAATACGTTTTAGAATGGGCGTCTTTTTAAACAAATTTTCACCTCTCTATTTGACATTCACTGAAATGATGTGTGTTGATTATTCACTTAGTAATTTATTTATTTTGTGTTTTATAGATAATATCAATAATTCGACCAAGCCATATTATTTTTTTTGTAAAATGACATCATCCTCTTTTATAATAATACAATATGTAGTAAATGATTAAAATTAACTTTATGTTGGAATATTAATAAATTAATTTTATTTGTTTTTAAATTTGTTAACTCTATTAAGACGTTTATTTTTCTTTTGGCTTCTTCATGCAGAATATTACAATACTAAGATATGAGACTGACATCATTTGTATATACATATCTTTCGTGTACGTGTGTACAGCCTGATGATATCTAATGGTAAAATTTCAGTCTCAAATAATGACACGCATTCAAAACTATAGGATGTCCCAAAATGAGCTAAAATTTGGCAAACGGGACAAAATTTACAAAGATTTTTTTTATAATTACAGCTCGTTGTTCGATCATGGACTAATGGCAGCAAACAAAACTATGTGCAAGAAAGACAAATAAACGGCAAAATTAGACTTTTTGGTTTAGATCAGCGGCTTCCAAACTTTTTTATACTACGTCTCCCCCAAAGATTGTTTTTCCGCGGCTCCCTAACTTTAATTTTTTTAATAAATATTTTTTTATATTTTTTTTTTTGGAATTTTGGCGCCTTCGCTAGCAATAATAGCCCGCACATCCCAAGTTGAAAACCACTGATTTAGATTGATGTTTATTTATTTCAAGTAGTTAATGGATTTTAATGTCGATCAAGTACCATGATATTAGTTATTTTAGAAAAAACAACCAATATTCTTAATATTGTGTGTTGATTATTTTGAACTTATAGATTACGGCTACTTAAAAAATAAATAAGTAATACGGCTTATCAGATAATATTGAAAGTGATTGATTGTACTTGGCAAGTGTTAAAAAGTGAGTTTGCGGCCCGAAAGAGCCCAAGGTGTGGTAGCAAAAAAGTTTTTTAAAAGCATATTCCCAAAGGATTACAATGGCGGCTGTTCAGGAGACAGGAGCGGTGGCTGCGAATGGACATTCACCAACTCTCAATACTACAGGTATGTAAAAAAATGTTAATTCTTCTTCATCTTTATATTCCATCTCTGAGAACGACAATCATTGCTCATCAGCAATGAATTCATCTCAAGTTTATATTATCATATGGTCATATATTTTTGACATTTTTGTATAAGTTTCGGCTTCTTTCTGAAAGATTCTCTATAACTTTGTTTCTTCAATTGATTATAAATCATATAATTAATTGTTTCACATATCGTCATTAGACAACAATTTGCTTGTCAGCGTATTTAAATTGTATGAATGACGAAAAAAAAACTTATTGATCAACACAGTACAGTTGTTCAAAATGTTATTTTTGAATTATTGACCGAGAATTCATTATAAATCACATAATTATTTGTTCGTATATTGTCATAAGATAACGTTTTGCGTTTAAGCGTATATAAATTGTATAAATGATGAAGAAAAATACTTATTGGTCAAAACAGTACAGTTGTTCAAAATGCTATTTTTGAATTATTGACCTGAAATTCAAAGTTATTATACAACATTCAATGAGGGAGAAAAGAAAGAGTACATTCAAATTTCCAAATGTAACGTTGAATTGCTTTTTTTTAATGTAACTTATATTTATTTTTTACAAATTTTAAGATACAGTTAATTTGCAGCGTTATTTATTAACAAGTTCAACAAAAATAAAACTACAGATGAACAAAAATCCGTTAAAAGCAAACACACTTAAATTTTCACGCGTCAAAAAATAGCGTTGAGCGCAAATATTTCATCTCAATTTTCATTTATAAATTTCGGAAATACCCGATCTCAATTACTGAAAAAATATCATTGTATTATTTTGGATACATGATCAGTTTCAATTAATGTTGTGTATATTTGAGATGAACAACATAAATTGTGAAGTAGATTTTGTGATGGAAAAACAACCATCTTGTAAATTTGGGAACGAAATATGATTTAAAAAAACGAGAAAGTTTTGTGAGAAGCAAGATAAATTATTTCTTCGGTAGCGTAGAGGTTACCGTGCGCTCCTAGCACTGAAAGAATACGTTTTTGATTCTCACATCTGCTGGATTATGAAAAAAAAATAAAATGCAAGACTGGATGCCGATTGGGTTGAGTAATTGACTGACAATCAATTCAGATGAGGATTAAACTGTCACGGCACGTCTTCACAAAAGCAAGGCAATAAAATAACGCTTAATAAATATAACAATACGATAAACAATCAATTAGAAATTTATTTTTAAATAAAAAATATGGGTGTATACTTACATATTTTCACGCGCTTTGTATAATATTTATTATATATTAAACTCGCTTTCCTCTCCACACACCCGTTATGCGGGCGTATACCGTGGCGTAACGAACGTGAGGGGCTCTTCATAAGTGCCAGAAGTGTCCCAGGAGCAGCTTCCCAAGACATTGGTTGGCGTGCACTAGGGTGTGCGTTATTATTATTCTAATTAATCATACCCTGTTAATATAAATGTCTTTACTAAAAAAAAAGAATGGTTTATGTATACTAACTAATTCATAAAAAAAAAACTGCTTTTGGTTTTTATAGCCATGATGAAAATACTTTATAATCGGCGTGTGATAAAAAGCTGCAAAAATAATACGACGGTTGAATCAGAAAAAAGCTCCGTAAATTCCTGTAAGCCAAGAATGGATATTTTACATATAGCTTTTTTGGCTAGAGGGATTTATTAGTTTCCTGTAAATGTCTGACCCTTTTTTTATACTCGCCAGTAACTTACGCGATCCTAAATAGCTTTCGGAAGTAACATCAAGTATTTTCCCCGAAAGTTTTATTCTGAAGGAGATTTTCGGCAAGTTATTCCCGCAAAAAGCTGTACCTTTGAATTACAAGCTTTGAATTTTTATTTCAAGACAAAGGATAATAAAATTAGTTTTACGAAAGTTGATATCCCACAAGGGAATTTTAAATATGATACTAAAATCAGAATGTAAGGATGGAGTAAGCTGTATGAACAGCACTCATTTTGACTTCGGTGAATATTAACTCCTCGGTTTTAATAGTAACGAAAGGAAGTGCTTTACAATTTTCATATAGATTGAAAAAATTATGGTGTAGTGAAAGATGATATACAATATTAAATACGTAAAATTTATATCGTCGACGTTAGCATACGCGTTTCGTATCCGCGAAATGCGGGTTTGATTCCCACAACTTCCTGTTAAAAAAAAGACGAAAATGCAGGACTAGATTTCTATTAGTTTGAGCAATTGTTTGACAAGCAATTCTCGTGCAAAATAATCAGTCAAGACACGTCTTCAGATTGGGAGATCTATATACTCCACTTTCGGAGCGGATGACTTCATACTGTATAGATCCGTATGTTCTACTTTTTAAATCATTTTTCCACGCTAAAAAAGAAAAAGATAAATAATAATGACTTCTGCAGACTGAATGAAGATATTAGTCCAGTTCATGTTCGTTACGTTATGGTATACTACCATGACGGGTAGAAGAGGGGAATGTTCAGTCAATTAAGTATAGCAAACGTTATCATTAAACTATAGAAATGCAATAAATACAATGAATAAACCAATGTTCAGTAATCAGCCTCTAATTAATTCAATATCATATATTTTTTTATTTTTCATGTTCGCTCCTAATGTGGAGCATATGTATCGACACATAGTGAAGATACCCACTCCGAAAAAGGAGTATATGGATCTCCGCAATGTGAAGACGTTTCGACAGATTATTTTTCACGAGAATTGTTTGTCAGACGAATACTCAACCCAAAGGGAATCCAGTCCTGCATTTTTCGGATTTTAAAAATCCAACAGATGGGAAATCGAGCCCGCATTGCCCGGAGTGCTAGGCGCGCACGCTACCAACTAAGCTACCGGAGAGACTATATATAACATTATTAAAAACATACATATAGATATTTCAGAATTTGTATAATTCATTGCTTACAGAAAAGCTCGTGATATTTAGACCACGTCGTTGCTGACTTTTTGTATCAAGTATTATTTAAATACAGAATTAAAATGTAAGAAAATCTAGAACAACAACAGCTGTCTGCTTAGTTATAGATAAGTCAGCTTAATAATAGTGAAGACGAAGACCTTTTCTATTTTCTCAGTATAATTTATTTTGAGCCACCGACCGGATTTGAACTCCCGACTGCTCCACTTTCGAGACAATACTCGTTTGTGAATTTATCGCTAACAGTGTTGATGTATTATGTCACATACGAGATTATGTCGTTAATACATAAATTTATGTATGTACACGAATGTGATATTTTAACCTTACTTCGCAATTTGAACTCGTGACCCAAGATACAGAACGATTTATAAACGTAGCGGTATCCAATCAACTGAGATAGACGACTTCTAGACTAATAATAGAGAATTATGTTACTCTGGAGTATATCGGTATGTGTATTCCTGATATTTTATTTGTACATAAGTATAATATCATGTTCGCTCCCAATGTGAAGCATATGGATCTACACAGTGTGAAGATAACCTCTCCCTACACTTCCTGACAGAGGAGTATATATGGATCTCCGCAATGTGAAGACGTCTTGACAGATTATTTTTCTTGTATTTTCGGATTTAAAAAACCCAACAGATGGGGAATCAAGCCTGCATACCCCGGATTGCTAGGCGCAGACGCTACTAACTACGCTACCGGGGAAACCTGAGAAATATAAAACATCAGCTGTTTTTATTACAAACTGCAGAACTAACATGCCACTGGTCATGCCAATACGGAGGGCAACGGTTATGTTAAACGAAATTGCCTCGATCATCTAGAATTTTGGATATTGACTACGGTTTCAGATTCGATTCGCCTGTAAAACCCCGTCGTATTTACACTCATAACAAGATATACCGAAGCTTATTAACTGTGAGTCGTCATCAAGTTGAGTTAAGTCGGTATTTTATCGGGTTAAAGATCTCAATACTTATGATTAAGAAATATTAACTGGTGAAAAAAGAGCTTTTCGTTTGACATAAGCAGATGATTGTTTATATTGAGGATTGGCTGTCTTACCATCGCTCAAACCATTGAAGTGAAGCTATGGAGTTTAATTCCGCGAAATTCGTTATCAAAGCATGCACGTTTGTTAATCGGCAACTTTACCAGTACATGACTTAAAGTACGTTTTCAAGTTAAAATATATTATAAATACACATATGAAACTGATAATAAATAGTACAATCATATATGGTATTTGAAAGATGAGTTCGTACAATTATAGATATTGACTTGCGCCCACATATATATATTTATTAAAGAATAAATAAAGTCAATAAAAAGTTGTCTTGTCACTTCGAGAGAAAAATTTATTTTCTCTCTATTGATTATATTGTGAGAGTTGTTTCCATATATGGGAAGTCAGTTAACTCCACAAGAAGAGAGATGATACTTACTAATAAATTCAATTATATTATCATTATTAGAAATAGGGTCACACACTCTGATAAGTGTTTTAACATATCGTATTTAACGGAATATAATATATCGATGGCTATAAGTTAACAACACTTATCATATATTTGTTGGATTGTTCAGGAGGACCAAAAAATCTTATATTGGTAATAATTAATATTTTTGACTGATGGTGCTTGATGGAAATTGATTTTAAATTCTAAATTATTTAAAACTGGTGAAATTCCATATGTATAAACTTCCATATATCACATATGGAAGTTTACCAGTTTTCAAAAATTTAGAATTTATATTGGTAAATTTATGAGACTGAAATACAGCTTTTTAAATAAATAAACGTAGAGGTTAGTGTGTGCGCCTAGCAACCCAGGGAATGCGAGTTCGATTCCCACATCTGTCGGATTTTTAATAATCCAAAAAATGCAGGACTGGATAGCCACCGGGTTTAGTCATTGTCTGACCAACAATTCTCGTGAAAAAATCATGTGATAAAACATCTTCACACTGTCGAGATCCATATACTCCACTTTCGGAGTGGATATTTTCACACTGTGTTGATCCATATGCTCCACTTTGGGAGCGAACATGGTGTAGGAAGAATATAAGAAAAGATTGTAATAAACATTAATTTTATTTTCTTTAATGTTCCAATACTTTTTTATAAGGTTTTTATTGGTCGTCCTGCACAATTTAAGAAATGTACGTTACGTGTTGTCAACTTATGGCCATCGATATTTGTATAAAATGAACTGGTCAGTATTCAAACGAAAACAATATGGAACAATATATACATATGTAGAATATATACATAGCTAATATTAAATATAAAATTTTGATAAATTATTTATATTTATCATTTATAAATCTCTTTAAAATTACTTCCTGTTATAAATCTCTTTAAAATTACTTATTTGTGATATTTATTCGGGCATTTTACATATTTTTTTGTTCCAATAGATCTTAAAAATAACTTAATTTTTGCAGGGCTGGGCTTAGATATATCACAACAGCTGAAAGCCCACATGAACATGATAAATAATAAAGTTGAGGTTAATTTTAAATATTATTCCTCTAGAAATAACAGATACGTCGTCTAATACATTATATTATATCAAGCATTATTCATATTTTTTCCCTCCATTTGATTTCAAAAATATAATATTAAAAACTAATTGTACATTTTTTTGGGACACTTGATGCGGAGACAATTACTTTTTCTGCCTGAAAATATTTTCATGTATTTTTTAAAATTCATTTTTCGTGTTTTGGGCCCCCATAAATTCGACAACCCTAAACTATGGCCTCATTTCCTTTATCATTTTTACGGCCCTGAGTATAAATTTAACGTTTATTTTACAAGACAATAAATAATAACTCAATTATGAGATGAACGTATAATTTTAAAACGCATACACAATTAAAAACTTTACGTGTTAATAAAAAAGCATTCGATGGAAATACAATTAAAATATTACATCAAGATGGTGCAACATTAAAAAACTAATATCGCTGATTGATGCTACCAGCATGAATCGAACTGACTTGTTTTACTATGGGATTAATATTCGCCTTAACCCGTTCAGTCTTCATCATAAAATTCAATTAGATGCATTTAACATAACAGAGTTAATGCTTCCTCTCTATCTCTATCTTCAGGGTTGAACTAAACTTTTCTTTTACAATTGCTTATATTTTATAGCTGTAAATTTGAATCAATTAAAAAGTTAAAAACAACAGCAACGTGTATAGATAGATATAGATTTCCAACGGGTCGAGAGATTTACTGAACATGAATTCTCAGGAACAAAACTTCACTTTCAGGGATTATGGTCATCCTAGTTTAGTACATTAACAGCTATTAAATGGAGTTTATTAAGCAGCAACTTAACGTGGATGAAACACTTAATGTTTCGTATTTATTTTCAACTTAAATTCCTTCTAAGTTTACTACATTGTCAAGAGTTATCAATCCATTGCAAAATAAATGGTGAGACGAATGTTATTTATATATGGATAATATTGAGCTGTTTCCGGCAAAACATCGCAAACGGCAACTTAGTATTTTCGTTTTTTTATCAAATCAGTTTAAAATAGATATCCGCATGAACTGATAAAAGATCGCAAGGAATATAGTAGCCGAAGTCATTATTTATGCACGTTTCATTTTATAGATTGATATATATTTAAAATTTCGTCGGAAAATCAACGAATACATCGTAAACGTCATATCGTCACCAATATTGCAAGAACACGTAACTCGTTTTTTTTGGTTTAAGTCACTTTGTAAAGTATAGTTTTATTTTATGCAATCTCTAGTATAATTGGCACATTTTTTTCTTCAACATTTACTTTGTACATGTTTTATAAACATATATGTTGATATAAGAATGTGCCAATGATATTAGATATTGCAAAACATAAAAGTATACTTTACAAGAGACTTAAGCCGACAAATTGAGTTACGCGTTCCTGCAAGATTGGCGACGATATAGTTTTAAGCTTACATTTTGTTGCCGAAAACGGCTCGATACGGCTAAAATTATAATTTATCTGTAAATGTTTTTTGTCAGTATTATTTATTTGACAATACGTGGTATCAAAGAATGTAAGCAACATCCATATTGATTTTTTTATATATTTCATCATACATAATTAATTATATTGGTAAATAAGCAAATGCACAAAGACGCCAATGGAATTTCTATTACTAATATATTTTGCAATAAGAAATCTCTATGCATATAAAATATTCTACGGTGATTTTTTTATCTATTTATGTGTGTTGCATTATATTTAAAAATAGCATCTCATAATAATGCCGTAAGAACACCGCTATGTCTGCAATGTTACAGAGTCGAAACAAGGTATTTCAGCGCCCGAGGCTCTCATTCAAAAATTCTCTCACACAATAGAAGCAGTTTATTTTTTATTGGGGTTATTATATAGTACTTTTAAGGCTAGATAAAATCGCTAAATATTCCTCGTTTTGTTCAAATATGCATTAATTTAAAAAAATATGTTTGAAAACCTTATGTATGTCCATCGTACAAAATTTTGAAAGCTGATCTCACGACCTTTATGCATAATAAAATAAATAGATACAATATAAATGTGCGATATTTTGAGTGATATTTTGAGTAATTGCTATTATCAATAGATTTCGATTTTATCTAGATAAAACTTTAGATATAGAGAATATATTTAACAATTTTTCTTATCAAAAACTGGATCTATGATGGTTTTTAATTTTTAAATGTATTATCGTCTCCACGGTTAACGTAGTTGGTAGCGCGCGGGACTAGCAATCCGGAGAATGCGTGTTCGAATCCAAATCTGTTGGATTTAAAAATGTGAAAATGCAGGACTGGATGCTCATTGGGTTGAGCAATTGTCTGATAAACAAAACTTGTTAAAAATAATCTGTCAAGACGTCTTCACATTGTGGAGGTGAACTCTCGGAAACTCCAATTTGAAAGCGAACATGGGATAAAAAATATTATACACATGAATAGTTTAGTTTATGATATTAAGTGATTAAGTCACATTTTTTTTAAGTCCTTGAAAAAAATTTTTTTTTTTTAAACCATGTTCGCTCCCAACATGGAGCATATGGATCTCCAC